>BQNB010158616.1:0-15012 GCA_026074375.1 Tanacetum coccineum
GGAAATTTTTGTGAACAATATGGTTATGAACCATTAAAACTACCTCCAACTAATTCTAAAGAATTAAAAGAGAAAATAGATTTTGACATTATAGAAAACCAAATAAAAAAATATAAAACATATGTAAAAAAAGAAAATAAAAACAAGAGAAATAGAAATTTCTCATTTAAAGAAAATAAAAATAAAAACTATAAATATACAATAATATGTTATAAATGTGGAAAACATGTCATACATCAAAAATTGTTATACTAAAAAGAAAATTAAGGAATTAAGCATATCTGATGAACTTAAGGACCAGATTATGAAAATCGTGATAAATGAAGAATCAAGTGACACTTTAGTAGTGACAGTAGTGAATCAGAAGAATGTTAATGCATAGGAAATTATGCATGTGATTACAAAGAAATAAATGCTATAAGTGATGATAGCGATGAGGTAAAAATGTTAACAGAATTAAATAATAAGCTCAAAGATAAAGATGTAAAAAGGCATATTTAGACAAATTAAAAGAAAAATTAAGCAAAAACAAGTTAGTTGATGAAGTTATAGATTATGTACAAATATATAATAAAGACGAGATATATAAAAAATTTATTAAAGATAAAATACCTATAACTATTTCAGAATTACAAGAAGAATTAAAAAATGTAAAATCAAATATAACATTATTAAAACAAAGGATGAAAGTATTAGAAAATAACAAAGATAAAGAAAAAACAAACGAAGTATGTACAAGTAACAACAAAGAAAAAACGAAAGAAGAATCTACAAGTACCTCATTAATAAATGATATACAAACCATAAGTTCTCAAAGATGGTATACCAAACTAAATATAATAATCAATGGAGAATTTAAATTATCTTTAGTTGCACTCCTTGATTTAGGAGCAGATATGAATTGCATCCAAGAAGGATTAATACCCATAAAGTGTTATGAAAAGTCATCCCAAAGATTGTCTGGACCTAATGGATCTAGATTAAATATAATTTATAAATTATCTAATGTTCATATATGCAAAGATAATTACTGCTTCAAAACCCATCTTATATTAGTAAAGAACTTAAATTCTCAAATTGTATTAGGACAACCCTTTATAACTCAATTATATCCCTTTGGTGTAAGTGAAGAAGGTCTCTCTACTAAAATATTAAATAAGGAAATAATGTTTGAATTTGTAACTCCAATAAAAACCAAAGAAATAAATATATTACACAACAAGGAAAAACATATACAATATTTAGTAAATGAGATAAATGAAAAAAGAATATCAAACCAATTAGAAGAAAGTATTATACAAAATAAAATTAAACAACTAGAAGAAAAATTCAAAAATAATGTATGTGCAACCACACTAAATGCCTGAACAGACCAATGCCTTTAGTAAAGAAGAACAACATATAGCTAAATACCCTATATTAAATGATTTCAACTCAAAAAGAAATTCCAAACGAAGTCAAAGTCTATACATATTGTCTCCAAGATTAGAAGCCCTCATTGTAAGAAAAATAAATGCAATAATATTAGATAAAAAACTAATAAGGCCTTCGATGTCTCCATGGTCTTGCTCAACATTCCATGTTATGAATCAAGCTGAAATTGAAAGAGGAGCACCCAGATTAGTTATAAATTATAAGCCTTTAAATAAAGTATTAGAATGGATAAGATACCCCATACTAAACAAAAGAGATTTATTAAAGAAATTATATGATTCAAAAATATTTTCAAAATTTGATATGAAATCGGGATTTTGGCAAATCCAAATAGAAGAAAAAGATAAATATAAAACAGGATTTAATGTACCTTTTGGTCATTATGAATGAAATGTTATGCCTTTTCGATTAAAAAAACTCTCAAAAAAACATCAGAATTTCAAAACATTATGAATGAATTATAAAATCGCCAAACACCATAAGTAATTTTGCTATAGTATATATTGATGATGTATTAATATTCTAAAAAAAAATAGATCAACATTTTAAACATTTAAATATATTTTATGATATTATAAAAATGATTTAGCAGTCTCACCTACTAAAATAAGTTTTTCTAAAACATAAATAAGTTTTTTAGAACAAAATATAATTCAAGGAACTATTAAACCTATAGAACCGAAGCTTAGAGTTCACAAATAAATTCCCAGACAAAATTAAAGATAAAAAACAATTGCAAAGATTTTAGGATGTCTTATTATTCATGATTTCCTTTAAATGATTATTAGGAAAATATGTCATCCAACTATATGATATGACTTAAAACAGAATCCCTAAACCATGGACTCTCAAGAAAGAACACACTAAAATTGTTAGGTATATAAAAAGTAAATTAAAGAATTACCTTGTTTAAATATACCACATCCATATGCATATCTTATAGTAGAAACAGACGCTACTGATATAGATTATGGAGGAATATTAAAGTAGAGATTAAAAGATAGTAAAACAGAAACATTAGTTAGGTATTATTCAGGAGCTTGGAATAATACTCAAAAGAATTATTCTACTGTCAAAAAAGAAATTTTAAGTATTGTTTTAAACATTAAAAAGTTTGAAGATGATTTATATATGAAGCCATTTTTGTTAAGGATTGATTGTTTATCTGCAAAATCTATTATAGAAAAAGATGTTAAAAATTTAATTTCAAAACAGATTTTTGCCAGATGGCAAGCTATATTAAGCAATTTCGATTTTACAATTGAACATATGAAAGGAGAAAGTAATTCTCTCACAGATTTCTTACCAAGAGAATTTTTATAGGGATGACAAGTTCAGATAAAAAGGTCGTTATACCCAAACCTAAACTTCCTTCCCCATCATCTCCTTCGACACCTATACAACAACATAAATTTATATCCCTTACTCCATATTCACCCACATATAATCCAAGAAAAAGGCCATCATACTTAGCCATCATACTTAGCCCTTGCCCATTTACCAGGTATACCACAAAGTTCAAATTTATATATAAGATCTCCAGCCAATTCATCATCCAGTATACCAAGATCTCCTTCACAAAAACCAGAATTTCAAATTAACCCATATAAACAAGTCGTCAAAATCTTAAAACCTATGGAAGAACAAAAGCTTAATCAGGGATTCTTATCCTTGATAGACTATATATTTCCCAGAAACACTCATTTTTATAACAACTATTATTAAACAAGAGAATATTATGAAGCAATTTTGATAGAAAGTAAATCTATCATGGTTTATCATAGTTATAACAAAGAAGAAATAGAGAAGATCAATTTCAGCAAAGTCAAGATTATTACAGTTTTATCCTTAGAAGATTGGGGCAATAATCCTTACACCAACAGAGTCTTAGCAAGCTACCCAACATACCCAGCCTATAATTACTATGATTATCAAGAAGTGTGGTCTAAGGCATTCTTATTAAGAAACCACACCCATACATGGTTTTTCCATTTTATAGAAGAATTTTCAAATAAATATCTAAGATGGTTTACCAAATGGTTCAAATATATGGGAAGTATTCCAGAAATCTTTCCACCAGGAGTTTTAGAAGGATATAATCAGTATAAAGTCGTGTTTGCTCAAGAAAGTGCGCCTCCATTTGAGTACACTTTACAATTTTTAGCTATATTCAGAATTCCATAGATCATGTCATTTACATATAAAAAGCAGGAATCAGAAGGTATTTCACCACCATTATTGTTACGATAGTACAATGTCAAATGGTGGAAACAAATCAAAGAAAGTCAAGCAGATGAAAAGGCAGTTATTGAATATCATAACAGTCTTATTAGCAAATCCCTAAGTCCAACTACATGTCACACCCCCAAACGGGGCCTGGACGTGTTCGGGGGCGTGACGTCATAATATACATCACACAAAGTACAAAAAACGACCACTAATGGACGTTTTGAAAATCATAACTTGTTGTATTTATTAAAAATGGACAAGTCATTCAAGATTTGAAATGAAATTTAAAACGTTGCGGAAGCATAATTAAGTTTTAAAAGACAACGAGTATGAATGATAATAAAGTCTTGAAAGATGATATCATATTTCACGTAGACTCCACATAACACATCAGAGAAGTCCAAAGCTAAGTGATGACATCAAATAGCGTCACTTTATTATATCATTTATCCCATTTGTTTTGCCCACTTTTATATAATTATTGCATTATTTGGTACATAATTGCTTTAAAGTTGATAAATGCAGTAATTCAGGAGTGTTTTGTGAAGACAAGCTAAAAGGCGCATAATTTGGAGCTAAAATGAAGATATTTGAAGATTTCTGAAATTTCACCAATACGCCGTATACAACTAAAGAGATACGATGTATCTGCGCCAAGACTTCACAAGAAAACGCGTTTGACCAATTCCTAATACGGCGTATCCATGTTGTCTACATACGCCGTATCCATGAAGATAACTATTTGAAGATACAGTAAATCAAGTAAATTGGGAATGATATCACTAATTGATTTTAACGTAGCGCGCACTCTAAGGAATCCAGTCCAATACGCCGTATCGACCTTGCTAGATACGGCGTATCGAGTCTTTTTCAGACAGTATAAATAGAAGACTCAAAAACGAGTTTTCAGTGTGCAATATCATATTCCTTATACCATACTCACTAAAGATGAATTTTAGAAGAGAAGATCAGCACCTAAGGTCAAGCATTGATCACGGACTCCTTAGAAGGACATCGTGTAATTTTTACTCTCTTAATCGTTTGTTTTTTCATTGTTTGATTACGCTTGTATAATTACAATGGTTGTGGGCTAATACCCTCGGGTATTAGCCATCTTTGATAAAAAGTTTATATGTTTGGTTGTTTTAAAATTAATTTCTTAAATTTCTTGTTGATTGTTTAATTATGTTTATCACCTCATACTTGTTTAGGGTGTTTGATTATTTGGCGGACCTATACATTCTATGGATTTAGTTAAACACAGATAAAGGTATCTTGATACGGGATAGGATCTCCATTTCATCGTGTTTAAATTATGGACTATATGATCCCAAATAATGTTCTATATTTGTCTTTAACATATGAGCTTAGTTGACTGATAGGTGACCCCCCTCCCCCTGTTTATGTTCTCTAGCAATCATGTCTATTGACTAGACAAAAATTGGAATAGTGGACTACCAGTATATAAAACACTGTCAAACAATAAGTGGGTAAAGTCCCGTTGGGCTAGCGTTTTATCTGGTATCAATCCTATACTTTAATTACTAAGATAGATTATTATTAAACAAAGGATTTTATGGGGATGCGTTCTATCGTGATCAGGATTATCGTGGCCTAGGTCTTAGGATGATGTCCCGCCTAAGTCTTAAGAATGATATGCCGCTTTGAGATAAGTAAATCATTGCACTAAAACAAACAAACCAGCATTGAACCGGATTTAATATGGCTAATACAATTTTTTATCATTTGGCTTGTACCGCTTTTCTATCTTCTAAACTTCTTCTTTTGTGTTTATTATCTATTGAATTGATATTTGTTTCCACCCAAACCTGTGCCAGTCTCTCATGATGAAAACCCCCATATCTTTAGACAACGTACATAGCATAGGTTTAACCAGTAAATAGACTAATTAAAATACTAATTGAATATAGGATTAATGTTCCACTCTTAGTGTTCGACACCCTACTTACCATGAAACTCCATATTGACCGGGTACACTGCTCGTTAAAGTGTTGTTTTTGTTTGTCGGAATAAATTAAAATTTAATAACATTGATATCAAATAAATTGACCACTACAGACAGAAACATCATAAGCACCTGAAAAACACGCTTAAAACTTCAACATAAAGTTGGTGAATTCCTAGGTTTATTTCAAATATTATTAATGTGGACCACAAGTTTATCAAAATGTATGACCATTATAAAACATATACTGAACTTACTATAAAAAGGTATTTTACGTTGCGCTAAAGCTCTGGACACCGATGCTAATAGTGGAAAGTAGCAATATAACATGCCAATTTAATTGTTGCCCTTACAAGGTGTCCGACTAAGTCCACCTAATCTTTTCGACTGACTTATTCCGTTAGTCCTGGCAAACTCAGATAGTAAGTGATTCTTACACGGATAGGGGATAATTAGTCCCAAATAGATCTATTTATTCAATTCGCGCTTACTTAACCTAGCCAGTCGGTAAAGGTAACGGTTCATGTTAATTCAGGCGCAATAGTGTCAAATGCTACTAGGCAACACGTAAATAGGAAATCTAACGTATAGTACTTGTGTTTAGTTTTAAAAAACAAGCAAGTTTCTCACCCTATTTATAAAAATATATTCAAAACGAGTTATAAAAATGGGGGCTTTGAACTCACATTCGTAGTCGGTGTAACTGAAATAGTTTAACGTCTAGGAAATATGATCACACGGAAACGAACGACGGTACACGGATGCGACCTAAGAGAATATTGGTTTCGGAAAAATACGGATATTGTATAAACATTTATTTAAAAATACTTTTGTAAATGTTTTATAAATAAACGTTTGTGATCGATTTTTATGGTGAAAGTTTTATATATATATATATATGGTATGAGTATATATAGTTATATATATATATGATAGTTATTATATATATTTATATTTATATTTGATTCGTATTGTTGGCTCTTTTCCCATATAAACCGAAATTTGATTTGGAAAACCTTTTGTTAATAATAATTTTGATATCTTTAATTTATCCATTTTCACGACAGGTCAACACCATTGCACCAGTGCTTCCCTTACACGAGCACGATTGAATATCGGTTTAAATTAAATACGTAAGTAGAAAAACGTAAATAAGTATTTTGATTTATTTATAATGTAAAATATATATATTATTTATCATTTATAAATAATATGTTATTCGGAAAAGTTTATAAAAATAAATTTTCACAATTTATCATAAGTATATAAATTTTATAAAATTTTGGCATGACCCGTTCATGTTTACACGTTTTCCAAAGTCATAGACTTTAATCAAAACTCATTTTCAATTTACATTTCACAAGTTCGATCAATCAAAATCCTTTATAACTAGTCCGATATGCAAAAAGGTATCAAATAAGTTCTTGGTCCATCAATAAGCTATCATAAGCTCTTGATAAGCCAAAATAACGTAAGCCGAACCCAAAGCTTATTGATTAAGCTTGTGGTTCTTCGCTTCTTGTGTGGGACGCGGCTTATAAGCCCATGAAGCCTTATTTGGGCTTATTTATTAAGCCAAATAAGCTAAATGTTTTGTCCATTCAAAATAAGCAAGAAATAAGCCGAATAAAATATAAGCCAAGTCAAATAAGTTCGAACAACATTTCCTTGTGGTTACCCTTATTGGGTCGAACCAAACATGAGCCCAATAAGCTCAAATAAGATCAAATAAGCTTTCCCAAAAGCTTATTTAAATAAGCCAACAAAATAAGCCATGAGTTATCAATTTCATTATACAAAAATACCAACGATCACAAAATTATGATTTCCTTATATTTAGTTTACTTATTTTCGAACCAATATACAACCTTATAAGGTTTACGTAGTTTAAAAATGTAAACTTTGATAATCCGTTTGTACAACTAGTATATATGCATAAAGATGATCATAAAAGTACAAGTTTTATAAAGATTTGATGACTTACATGAAAAGAAGGATATGTGGATGATTAGAGACTAAAACAACCCAAACGTTGTTTATAAGATACCCGAATATCAACCCGAACACTTTATCTTCAATTGGTTTTGATCAAAGATTGAAAAGTAAGAATTTGTGTGTGCGTTTATGTTGGTTCAAACAAGAGAGAAGAGAAAGAAAGATATGTGTGTTTTTCTAGTGAGAGAAATAGAAATGAATGTGTAAGATAAATGAACTTGGATCTATATGTATAATGTTTTCAAATTTTGGCATCCAAGGGTGGTGTGGGTGATGGGGTCCGGTTGTGCAAGCAAAGGGGGAAGGAAAAAAGGGACCAATATGATCTTCCAATAAGAATCAAGGAAGGACTAGTACTAAGCTAAAATAATGGATCCATGTCTCATAGAATTACAAATTCAAATTGGGAATCCTATGAGAGTGTGTGTTAGACGTGGCTACAAAGGGAACAAGGGGGGGGGACCAATTTGATCTCCCATTTTCTAGGACATGTAAAGATGCTCTTGATTTAATTTCTAGGTTTCATGCATATACTTATGTCCTTAGTTATATCCAGGACACGCAAATACGAAAACGAATAACAACTTGACAAAAATTTCTAAAATTTTAAATATCAATTAAAAATGTAAAAACGCGTTTACTGACGAAAGACTATGATGATTGGATGCACGGATCACTTCCGGCAATGATTCTCAGTAAATAACGGAACAACTTCTCGGTTACCCGTAAAAATTAAGCGAAACATTAAAAATTCAAATTATTAAACGGAAACGGCTAAAATATTGATCGGAAATTTACGGGTTATGACATCCTTTCCCCGTTAAAAGAGCTTTGTCCTCAAAGCTTAAGACGTGACATTAAGTGCCATTACAGATCATGAAAACAAGGGAGGGTAATTCTTTAGGAATTGAGCTTCACGATCCCAGGTGAACTCGGGACCCCTTCTTGAGTCCTAACAAACCTTGACGATAGGAATACGACTTTGCCTCGATCGTTTGGCTTTTGGTCCATAATCTCAATCAGTTCCTTGATGAAACGGAGCTTGTAGTTGATTTAAATCTCATTTAGCGAAAAGGCGGGTGTTTCGTTAAACCAACACTACTTCAGGTTTAACACATTCAACGTACTATGAACCTTGCTTACTTGTTGTAAAAGTTCGAGTCTAAAAGCAACGGTTCCTACTTTAGCTAGATTCTTAAAAGGTTCGATATATCTAGGGTTCAGCTTTCCCCGTTTGCTAAAACATATCCCTTATTTTCCAAGGCGATGCCTTCAACATGGCCTTATCTCTAATTTGAAATTCTAAGGGTTTGCGTCTCACGTCAGCATAACTCTTTTGATGATCACGATTACCCAAATCGTGTCGTAACTGCTTGTTGTTCTTGGTAGTCTTGTGATAAAATCCATGGCTATGTTTTCCCATTTCCAATGGGGTATTTCTGGTGGCGATGCCTGCTTCTATGTTCGGGCCATTGGTACAACCGCTTAAGATTATGATATATCTTATCCGATCCAGGGTGGATGAAATAGTTAGATTTGTGTGACTCATGCTTGATCAATTCTCCTAAGTCTCTAACGCGTGGTAACCAACTCCTGCTCCTAGTGCAGGGAGTTCTATCAAGACCAGTCTCAACTCCTTGTCCATACCATGAAGGTTCTCATCCTTAACTTTCTCTGTCTTGAGAGATTCTACTTGTGCTTTGTGAATCTGTGGCGGTAGGTTTGAATTAATAGTCATCACTAAGGCTCTCACCTTGAGAGGCTTAGCTCGTTCATTTCTGCTTAGAGCGTCTGCCGCAACGCTTGCTTTTCCAGGGTGATATCGAATCTTACAATCGAAATCACTGAGCAATCTTAACAATCTACGTGGTCTCATGTTCAATTCCTTTTGATCTAGAATGTGCTGTAATCTCTTATGGTTTGTAAACGTGGTGCGCTTCATGCCATACGGGTAGTGTTCCTAAATCTTGAGAGTAAACACTATTGCTCCTAATTCTAGGTCGTGTGTCGTGTAGTTCTTCTCATGAACTTTCAGTTGTTGAGAGTCGTAAGCTATCACCTTCTCCTTCTGCATCATTATAGTACCAAATCCATTATGCGAGGCATTATAAACCACAAAGTTTTCCGTTCTGTCAGGAATGCTAAAATCGATGCACGACAAAGTTTCTACATCACAGTTAAAAGGCTTCCTCTTCTTTTTCTTCCCATTCGTATTTCACATTTTTCTGAGTCAGTTTGGTTAGAGGTTTCTATATCTTAGAGAAACCTTCGATAAATCGTCGATAATAACTAGAAAGACCTAAGAATTTTCACATCTTCGTTGGAGTCATAGGCGTTGCCTAATCCTTGATTGACTCAATCTTGGCGGTATCGACGTGAATGCCTTGAATATCAACAACGTGGCCGATAAATTTCACTTTCGGGAGCCAGAATTCACACTTAGAGAATTTGACGTACAATTCCTTATTGTTAAGCAATTCTAAGATAAGTCTAAGGTGTTCCCCGTACTCCTTATTTCTGCTTGAGTAGATAAAGATATCATCGATGAATACTATCACGAACTTGTCCAAGTATGGTTTGCACGCCCGATTCATGAGATCCATGAATACCTCTGGTGTGCTGATCAAACTAAATGGCATGTCCTAAAACTCGAAATGTCCATAATGGGTCCTAAATGCGGTCTTAGCAATATCCTTTTCTTGAACTCTAAATGGGTGATAACCCGACCTCTGGTCGATTTCTGAGTAGACGTTATTTCCTTGTAGTTGATTGAAAAGGTCATTAATCCTAGGTAGTGGGTAACGGTCATTCACGATTAACTTGTTCAATTCTCGGTAGTCGATATATATCCTAAAGGATCCATCCTTCTTTTTGATGAACAATATTGGAGCTTTCCAGGGTGAGGAACTGGGTCTTTTAAATCCCTCTAAGCATACGACATACTACGCCGGAGACGGTAAACTCTTTTTCTCTCAACACATAACATGCCTCCGAGTCTCAAGTTATCCCGCTCCAACGTACCAATCCTATCAAACAACTCAGCTCTTGCTTCCTAGCAACCATCGATGCATATCCATCACTCATATTGCTTCAAATCGTTAAAGTTTCATCACCTAAAGGTATATGAACAATATTTTTATCACGAATGATCATGGCGTGGTACCTTGTCAACCAATTCATACCAATGATAACATCGAAACTACCAGGTTCTATGGGTATCAAGCCTATCTTGAATAGATGATTCAGAAAACTTAGTATACAATCTCAAATGATAGTACCAACTTCTAGATTCTTTTCGTCGGCTAACTCAACAGAGTACTTAGTGTCTACGGTAGATGGGACGATGCCACTCAAAGAGCTAAACTCAGGGGAGGTGAGGCTTCTATCAACTAGGTTCCATGCACTTGCAATAATTACGTCCTTTGCTTTAACTTTAGGTCCATCAGAATTTTTGTCGGTACGTGAATCTCATAATTTTTCTAACTCACTATCAGGTAAGTCAATTGAAGGGAATCTCCTAGTTCTTTTGGTTATAATCCAATTAGAATGATAAGTCCGTTACGTTCTAAATTCTGACAATCCATAGTTATCGTGACTAAAAGGAGTAGGATTCGGTCTCTCGGCTAAGGGTATGGTGTTTCTATATGCTAAGGTTTGAGAAAATTCTGCTTAGTTATGACGCTTACGAATACGAATACACGTGACTGACATGACTCACAAATACGCACGCAAAATATTAATAAAACACGAGTTCGATATAATCCTGTTGACAATGTAGAGAAAAGAAAGGAAATAAAAATGAAAAGTAAGGGTAAATTGACAAAATTTTATGGTGACTACTCACAGCATAGCATGATCCTTCCTGAATTATACATAGGTGATCAGGGTATGTATAATTAAGGACTAACGATGCAATGTTCATTTCGTCAAAACTAGTGTTATGTTTCTCAAAGTTACATGGTATATACAATATGGTTTATAAGATAGCGAAACAGTTCGTAAAAACAAAGACAAGATAGTTTATATAGCGACACAAGACATTTTGTAAAATAGCTCAAGAGGTGATATCAAAATAGTCTACGAGAAAGTCACTTGACGGTTTATAACGTAACATTAAGGGGGTTCATAATATGGTATCAAATAGTTTGCGAGTTGACAACCCAAAAATTTATAAGGTGACAACGTAATAGTTTATAGAAGACGCGAAGTAGTTCATAAGATGACGAAGACATAGTTTGACGAAATAGTTTATAAACGACAACGAAATAATTCATGAGGTGACAATGAAACGGTTTGTAAAAAGACTGCAAAGTAATTTATAATAGGGTATCAAAAGAGTTAAAAAATAACCGTAGAATAGGTTATAGGATGGAAACAATTTAGTTCATTAAATGATAGCCATATAAGTTACGAGGTAATAGTGGGATGATTATAAGATGTTAACAAAACGGTTTATAGGATGATTCCAAAATAGTTTATAAGGTGTTAGCGAAATGGTTCATAAAATGATGGCAAAAGAGTTTATAAACGATGACAAAATAGGTTAATAGATGAAACAAGTTAGTTTGTAAAATGATTGCGAAAATAGTTTACGAGATGAGGGTGGGATAATTTATAAGATGATGACAAAATGGTTTATAGGGTGACAATGAAATAGTTTATAGGATGATATCCGAATAGTTTGTTAACCAATAGTGAAATGGTTTATAAGACGATAGTAAAGCGATTGATAAGCTGTGTAGCAAAACGGTTTTGTAGACCGATGGTAAAATAGTTTATAAAATGACAATGAAATAGTTTACGAGGTGATACCAGAATTGTTTATAAATGATAGTGAAATGGTTTATAAGGTGTTAAAATAAACAAGAAGCTATCAGCAAAATGGTTCGTAAATTGGTGGTAAAATGGTTTATAACATGACAACAACTATGTTTATAAGACGACGCTAAAATAGTTCACAGGATAACATCCAAATAGTTTATACTAGTAAAATGGTTTATAAAATAATAGTGAAATGGGTTGTAAGACGGTGATAGATTTGAGGAGTACCTTACATAAGTTATTATAAAATTGAAGTGTAACTGACGAAATCGTCATGGCACAAAATGAATAGAGGGTTTAGAAACATCCATTCAATACACGAAATTCACAAAGAAGTACTAGTGCAAAAATCTTAGGGGTTACGGTCCAAGTCTACTTAGGTTTCACTAGGCAAAGGGAAAGATAATCTCCCTTTAAGTATCGGCATTAACCTTGACGACGTTAGAGTTCAAGCGAGTTTTTACTTCCCAATACGGTTAACACGGTTTGGATTTGGACAATCACTCTTGAAATGTCCCCATTTTCTACACACATAATAAGTATTTCAGGTTTCTAATTTGCCACTGTGGCCTCTAAGTTGTTATCAAAATGGGTGTTCAATAGTCTCAACTCATATGGCCAACTCTCTTATAGTTATGGCACTCCATAGTACATGGCCCAATAGTAGGGTAACTTTCCTACATATCCAATTTTGTTATTTGGTCTAGCGGTGTAAGCTCTCGCGACCTTTTGTTGTTTATCTTGTTTTTGGCATTCCTTGTCACCTTAAATTTCTAACGTACGTCATGAGCCACACGGGTTTGCCTCATAAACAACAATAGCTTTAATAGCATTAGCAATTCGTTGGGTTATAATACACTCGATCCTCGTGGAACTCATTCCTTGTCTCGTTGTTGGTATTTTCTTCAATATCGAACGGATTAAACAAAATAAAATAAGTCGAATTTCAAAAGTCATGTTTCCAAAAAGAAAAGGAATGTTATGAGGTGATGGGTTAAAGTTGTGTGCGAGTTAATCGGCATGTTTTTAGAAATTACGAGAAGTAAGAAAAGTCGAGACGTGACGAGATGACGTAGGTGTTTAAACAGTATGGGGCGGGTGTTCACAATCGTCTTCAGAGTTGAATAGTAGGATAATCAGTGGGGTCGACAGACTGCAACGGGTTTCCAAAATTACGCAAAACGGTATAATGTAAAGTCGCAAAAAATTTTAAAGACCATCGTATTATGCATAATGTTTTAGAAGTAAACAAGACAATTGTGTCATTCACAACGTCTTAGAAAAGTTTGGAGACCATTGTGTCTCTCGCAATGTCTTAGAAAGGTTAAATATATATCTAGACAACTTCCATATATGTATATGGGGAAATATACGTAAGGAAAACGTAAACGCAGAGAAAAGATAAACGCAAGACAAACATAAGCTCATAGCAAAATGGAGCTCAAGGGCAAAAATAAATGCAAAGCAACATAACGCAAAGAATGATAAACGTAGTGCAGAGGTGAACCCTTAACATAGCATGCTCAAGGAAAAATGATACTCACATATACGCCATAGCAAAAACACGTATAATGCACACGTAAACGCATGTAAGGATCACATACTGGTTATAGACCAGACCTAGTTATACTACCTGGTTCTCTATAACCATGGCTCTGGATACCAATCTGTCACACCCCCAAACGGGGCCTGGACAGAATACGTGTACGGGGGCATGACGTCATAATATACATCACACACAGTACAAAGAACGACCACTAATGGACGTTTTGAAAATCATAACTCGTTGTATTTATTAAAAATGGATAAGTCTTACAAGATTTGAAATGAAATTTAAAACGTTGCAGAAGCATAATTAAGTTTTAAAAGACAACGAGTATGAATGATAATAAAGTCTTGAAAGCATAGATAAAATAAATTCATATTGCATGTAGGAATCACATAGCACATCAGAGAAAAGTCCAAAGCTAAGCACCTGAAAAACATTGTAAAACGTCAACATAAAGTTGGTGAATTCATAGGTTTAATTCAAAAGTTAATTATATGGACACAGTTTATCAAATCGTTTGCGACAGTTTTAATAGATACACCTCACATAAAAGGATTTTGCGTTGCCGCTAAGATCATGACAACGAGCTAATACGGAGGTAGCACATGTTACTTTGCCTTATAAATTTGCTTGCCCTTATAGGTGTCCGACCAAAGACCACCTAACCAGTTTTGACATGACATATATTCGTTAGTCCTTGGCAAACTCAGACTAGTAAGTGCTTCCTTACCCGGATAGGGATAATTAGTCCCAATAGATCTATTTATTCATTCGCGCTTACTTAACTAGCTAGTCGGTTAAAGGTAATTAACGGTTCATAATAATTCGGGCAATAGTGGTCTAAATGCTACTTAGGCAACACGTAAACAGGAAAAATCTCACGTATAGTACTTGTGTCCAGTTTTAAAAACAAGCAATGTTTCTCACCCCAAGTTATAAATCACTTATTCAAAACAAGTAAAATGTGGGGCTATGAACTCACCTCATATCGGTGAAATAAAAGAGTAAACGTCTAGAA
>BQNB010158617.1:0-15011 GCA_026074375.1 Tanacetum coccineum
AAGTAACATCTTGAGTAACAGTTTTTATGTGGGAGTTCCACTACGTTAGAGCATTTCCAAGGAAAGTGCATGTAGCAAACTTAACTTGGTTCTCCACAGCATAGTTACTGATATGGAACACCGATTCCATCTTTTCAAACCATTGTGACAGTGCAACCACTCCTTCAGTACCCTTAAAAGTAAGGGGCTTACAATTCAGAAAATCCTTGTACATACACTCCCGGGGAGTGCATACAGTTCCTCTAATTCCAGTGTCAGAATTGTGGATTCCGTCGCCATGACCATTAGTGCTATTTCGAAGAGTGTCATGGTTAGCAAGTGCCGCAGACACTCTTGCTTCGATTAGTTGCTCAACAGCAGCAGCTGTCATAGGGGTAGCAGCCGCAGCAGCAGCAATAGCAGCCCTTGCAGCAGCAGCAGCAGCCCTTGCAGTAGCAGAGGATCTCCTTGGTGGCATATTGTTCTAAATCACAACAATATAAAACACGTGAGTTTTCATAAACATCACAACATGACATGGGTACAACATATATATAACAAGATCACATCATATAGTAATTATATAACATGACTGGGATCACAACACATAATAGAATTGAGATCAACATAACATAATACAACACATCATATATAACTAGGAAAACATACATGATTGTCTGATACAAGAAATGAAAAATACAAATCCTACTACCGTGCTAGCTGGGTATAAATCCCATAATACTTAGCCGGCTAACATAATGATAGGTATGAATATGACATGACAATGTGAACCTAGGCAGAACTACCAGCACCCTTAGGATCATCCGCATGAGTATGATCTCTAGCCTGAAGTGCTTGAATCTGTCCTAATGCCGCTGACAACAGTCCCTATAGTGATGAAACCTGTGCAATCAATGTCGTCATTAGTGACTCCTGTGAGGCGATATGGTAATCATGCATCTGGGTATGAGTCCTATATGCTTGCAGTTCATAGTGAACTGCCAAACTTAACCCAACGGAATATGCCCAAGCCTCTCCGAAAACGAGGGCCTCATGATCTAACAATCGTGGAGTCTTATAGTGAAACTGTCTATCCTTGACCAATCCATCAACTCTTTGAAATAATTGAGTCTGTCTGTCCTGACCATCCTCGATCACAGCATAAATATCCTGAGTGTCCTGATCCTGTACCGCAGCGAGCTCAGTCACTCTAGCATTAACCCCCTCGAGGGTCATCGGTGCTACCTCCTCAACAGCCTCTGTCGGGTCTACCTAAACATCCCTAATGCCATAGCTGACCTCCTTGACTCTTTGACGTCTGATCTTGGCATCCATAGTGTCGATAAACCTATAGTCTGCTCTATGACCTCTAGTAGGTCTAGGAGCAGCAGTCGAACTCTCCCCTACCTCATACCTCGATGTGGGAGCAGTCGGACATAACCTCTTACGAGGTGGTAACTCGACCTTAAGAATGTCCTCCCTATGGTCGACTGGTGGTGATATGAATAGTAAGGCTGGTAGTAGTAGTAGTAGTGGTGATGATGGTAATGGTAATGATGTAGGTATAGGTGGTGGTAAATGTGGTGATGAAGGATGTAGTGGATGATGAGTGGATGGTGATGAGGCTCTCAATCTAATCTCGGCTGCTCTATAGCCTAACAGTGCCTCAGGATAAGTGGGACTATCAACAGTTGGTGGTGGTAGGGGTAATGGTGGAGACGATACATGTAGTGGTGGTGAAGGAATCTGGGGTAGTGGAGATGTCCAAGGTGATAGTAGAGATGGTGGTGGTGATAGTGGTGTTGGTGCAGCAGCATACTCAACAATACGTGCCTTCATGGATGGTGACATAGGTGGCTCAAGTTTGATAGTCTTTTGTACCCCACAGAGACGTGTCTGAGCAAAGGGGACGTTAGTCTGAGGTGATCTGGGTGTAGGTGCAGACTTATCAGTCTCAAATGCCTCTGTATCCCCAACTAAGGGAACAGGGTCAACAATAGGTACAACAGAAGAGTCGGCTAGAGCTTGGTGCTCCTCTTTCTCCTCGTCATCATCCTCGTCCTCAAAGGGCTCCTCATCCTCGTCATCAGTATCATCATCATCGTTATCATCATCAAAGGGCTCATCATCATCATCCCCTCCGTCAGCGGGATAATCAGCATGATCCTCCTCGGGGTCCTCATCCGAATCGGAGTCTGCTACATAGCATGGTGATAAGGCGGTAGATGAGGCAACAACAAGTAGAGGCTAGTCTTCCAAGGGTGCCTCAACATCGGATGGCACTAAGTACTCGGGGTACTCAGGCTCAGGTACGTATGGTACCTCGACAGGTGAAGGTGGGTGCTTAGGACTGGGCACGTAATCAGGAGATGGTGGGTGCTCAGGTCCTGGCACATAGTCCAGAGATGGCGGGGCTACCGGCTGCATAGGGAGTCCATCGTATCCGTATACAATGACTCATGGAGAACCTCCATCAGACAGCTCCTCATCAGCTCCCCAAAAGACTCTCCCTGGCTCAGAATCGTAGACAGATGTATAGGTGACTGTGGATGAAGAAGACATGACAGGATCTGTAACACTCAAACAGAGTTTACATTAGTACATATATAAGACCCATAATAATATACTTAATATATTATAAACACATATGTGAATCTTGTAGCATCTAGTATACCCAACTAATGCAACAAGTAATGCATGAATGAATGGTCCATGAAAATCCCTTTGTATGATGCAATGTTTGAAAAATGGTTATAGTCCAAGTAAAAATAATTGACCTGCTTCTCTATAACCTTGGCTCTGATACCAATCTGTAACACCCCCAAATTAGGTCGTAGTGGAATAATGTGTCCGGGAGCGTTACTTCATAGATCAATAACACAAGATACGAGAACAACCTCTAAAAGAGTCATTTGAAATACGATACATTGGATTTATTGAAATTGTTTAATACAAGGCACAACGTCTTAAATTGTTCAACATTGAAATTACAAGATTTTGGATCATAACAAATATCCCAAGATGTAATGACTCAAAATCTTTTAATCATGACTCCCTAAAAGAGTATCCTCAATGTATCCTTAGCACCTCGTGCCTCATTGACCTGAGAAAATATGCTTTAAAACGTCAACATAAAGTTGGTGAATTCATGGGTTTATGTAAAATGTACTTTAGGACCGCAAGATTTCCCCCGTGATAATGCAATAGATGCAAACATCACAAAAATGTAATTACGTTTCCCTAAGCTCATGACACTGAAGCTCGACATGTATGAATTGCAATATAAATTGCCAACATTGCCCGTGATGATGTTCTAACCCGCAACATCCTACATCCGACATGGTATACGTCCATTGTCCGGCAAACCGGCACAGTAAATGCTACTTACCCGAATGGGGATGCCAATCCCAAATAGATCTATTTATAACATTCGCGCTTACACAAAGTAATTGACAGTTCATGATAATGGGTATAGTGGGTTATCGCTACTTAGGCAAACACGTAATCATGATAAAATGTACACTTGCTTCCAATTTGTAAAACAATGCATGTTTCTCACCCCAAAAGTTGTAAATCATTGATATAGAAAACATGGGGCTATGAACTCACCTTAGTGAATAAACTGATGTATGTGAATCAAGTGAATGGAAACATCACGGATAAGACCGAATGCAACCTAATTAAATATAGGCCATATGAGTACAATGTACTTAAAAATACTACATCACAAGTTATATAGTTACACCACCACCTAATAGTGTTTGTTAAGTTTAAAATGTCACAACAATGTTTAAACCGTACTTTATTGAATAAAGGTGTTTGTATTTGTATCTGTAAAATAAAGGGTGGTTTTCATCTCATAATTGATCGTTTGTTAATAATACATATTTTAATATTATTGTTGATTATATAATTATATTATATAATTGGTTTAATTGTTTTTATAAAATAGTGCACAAAAGTGAAGATAGTGCATACGGTTTTATAAACCTCGTATCTTTATCGTTTTAACTCCGTTTCAAGTGTTTCTTATGTTCACAGTTTCGTATTAAGAAAATCTATCAAAATATTATATTTATAATATTTATGCCCCTGATGAACAGTAGTTCTAATTATGTTTAAGATTTAAGAAGTGAAAAAAGCCTTCATTAGCCTTGCATAAGCTATATAAACTGTTTGGCTTAATAATAAGCTCGGATGAGCTTATTCGAGCCTGTTGGGCCCGTGGCCCATTAACTCTAACCCGAAAGTTCACATTTGGCCCATTAAGGGTTTCCAACTATTATAGTTTATGATTTTTGCCTCAAAGAAGTGTTGCAAACTTAGATAAGCTGTTTCACCATATTGGCTTATCCCATAAGCCAATAAGCCACGGTAATGGGCTTTTAGGCCCATTAAGGACCCGGTAAGGGTTTTGAGGGTGTGGGCTTATCCAACATAGGCCTATAAGCATTTAGGGTATTCAATAAGCCCATAGGTTCTGCCTTAGCTTATAAATAAGCTGCTGGCCCGCATAAGCACTCGTCATTGGGCTGTTGAGCCCGATAGTGGCTCGTTAAATCCACTAGTGTTGCGTTAGGGTTTCTTTTGTAACTTGTTTAGCATGTTAAGCATCCTTGTCCTATGTTTAAGCAACTTGATGGAGCTACACTCGTCCCATACGAGTCTTACAATGATACTTAGCAAACTGATTAACAATATGCTAGCAGTACTAACTCTGCTAGCAGTACTAACTTCTGCTAGCAGTACTAACTCTGCTAGCAGTACTAACTTCTGCTAGCAGTACTAACTCTGCTAGCAGTACTAACTTCTTAAGCCTGGCAGTATTAACTTCTAACTTAGCTCGTATCATACAACCCATCAGTGAGTTAACAAATTCGTTAGAGTTTGTTTGAGCTCGTGTTGGACACAAGACGCGGCTATGGTCTTGCTAACTTATTTCGACATATCCCAAACAACCCTAGTTCGCATATACTATAGTGTACACATCCTTTATTGAGCAAGACGAGTTGTTAAGTATTATGATACGTGACATGAAAGTGTTTCCATTTCCAAACGAGTTATCAAACCTCTCGGCTAAATATTTTACGTGTGCATGTCATGTTTAAACATTCATGCTTATACACAAGATCTTTGTTACGTGCCTTATGGATTTTGGTTCACCACACAAGTCTATATATGTTGTATATTATAAGACGTGGACATGGGTTGTGTCATGCTAGGCACGACCCATGTTAACTTGTTAACACTTATTATGAAGGGGGACCCCCCCCCCAACCGTGCCTTATGACACATGAAGCAAACATGAAACTTAAGTATGAACACAAGCTAAGACACTTACAAGGGTCCTAGCTTCTTAAAGGGTAGTGTCGTGTGGTGTAGTAATAAACCTGAATGGTATAGCCCAAGTCCTAGCTTAAACCCGAATCCTCCTTGTTTTCAAACCCTTAAACGTATAGCTCTAGCTTATAGATCACTAGGCTATACCTTAGACCCTTTGTTTATGAGTTGTGGTGTCGTGTTTGTGCAAGTTGTGTCTCGGCTGTGGTAGACAAAGATAATTTTTGCTAGAGTGTTGTTAAATGTGTGAGTGTGTAAACACTCTTAGTTTGAGTCTTCCTATTTATAGAGAAAATATCTCTATACCACTTCCTAAAACCATGTCTCCTTTGCTAGAGAGGAGTAGTAGTTTAAGTACATGCTTAGGTGGTTTTTAGGGAAGTTCAAGCTTGTTTAAGTACAAGTATTAATGAATTTGGTGATGTACAAGATTATGCAAGATTTGTTAGGTTGTATGTGTGGGTGACGAGTTGGCTAAAGAGAGGGAAACACAAGATACAAATCTTGTATAAGATTTGTTAAGTACATTGCCTTAATTAATCCTATGTTGTACAAGATTTGGCCAAGATTTGTGTGTATTACCCAATGGTCCTTGTGTCGTGTGAAATGAAAGAAAAACAAGGCAAAGTGTGCTAGTGTTTTAGTTTTCCTTAACCTTAAACTAACTAAACATTCATCCTTAAACTAACTATGATATGCTATGGGTTAAGGTTACATGTTGTAAGGGTATGTAAGTGATTTTTTTGCTCCTTCCCACACCATTGGACGCCTAGGATTTGAGTTGGGGTACATATGATTAGACAATGTTTAGATATATAAGCTTCTATGTACTTAAGTTGGTTAATATCTAAAAGTATATAATGTTTGCCTTATGTTTGTGTTATATTTAATCATAACCGGCCCCTATAGGCTTATTGACGCAAAAAATGTACAATTTTATTTTTGTGTTTAGGGAATGAAAAAAAGTGGGTACTTGGTTTGAGTCTAGATAAGTCTAGGTATTTCTCGGGTATGTCCGAATGTAATTTATTGCGAAACGTAAGCGTTTTACGTAACCAATAAAAATAAATTATGAAAAGTTATAAATTATACTCTTAATAATCATATAACACTTGCTTGATGTAAACTTTAACTTGTTTGGTGTCCGTTTACGTTGAATGATGATTTTTAGTTTACGCAATTTAACTATAAGATAATAATTAAAAGCGAACGCGTAAAACCCTAAAAATAAATAATAATAATAATTAAGTCGGGAAATGACCTGAAAATGAGAAATGTTACAAGAAACCCTTTCATTTTGCGTACCAAAACAACACTTATGAACTAAGTATCAATGACCACAGATTATACATAGGTCATACATACCACTTTGAAAGACACACAACAACAAAACAAAACACAGCTTATTGAACCCTTCGTGATACCCGACCAAAGACGTTTGCGATCTTAACAAAACAATACCACACGGGCAACCTTTGTGTAAAAAAACACACATATGTCCACAAATCCTTTGCCTCAACTGAGAAAATAAAGGATGGCCAAGTGAACAAATTTTGCACTCAACCATCCTTTCATTTTGCACACCGAAATAACATTTATGAAATTCGCACCAATGACTACAGATGATACACAAGTCATAGATACAAACTTGAAAGACATGCAACAAAAAAACGTAGGTTACGACACCCACGATCACACCCAGGCAACAATCAACCAAAATGAAGGCACACAGCCAAGGTTCACATATAAAAACACTGACACATATCCAAAAACTATATAGACTATGTAAAATCAATACCTGTTACCACACATCAGATCTTAAAAAGATACCGCAAAACCTAAACAAACACATGTTTAAAAATCAAATAAAACACACCCTGTAGCAAATCATGTAAAATCACCACTTATGATCACAAATCAGATTTATCAGAAAGCATAAACAATCAGGAACACGTATCCAACAAACCATATAAAATTACCACTCTTGTGATCACAAATCAGACTTATCAAAAAGCTTAAACAAACACAAACACATATCCATAAAAATGTGGAGAATCAAGACATATGACCATATATCAAAGTCTAAAAGATGTCACAAACCATTTATAACCATATGTCACCATGTAGAATCAACACTTATGACCCCAAATCAAATCTTAAAAAGATAACGCAAAGCTTAAACAAGCGCAAACACATGTCCGAACAATAAATAAAATACAAACTGAAAAAATCCATATATAAATACCACTTATGATCACATATCAGACTTCAAGAAAAACAAACAACATGCAATAACGAATTAGATAACAACCAAGCCTCAATATCAATTCTTAAAACATTATCACGGCTCTACAACAACACCTGCAACATTACCACCTATGATCACATATGATGTTGGGATTTAACAACTAGGTAAACCATTTACCCTACGAGTACACAACGGATGGATCTAGTTTGATATCAAGAATTAACACACATACATAAAGAGAAAACACTAACCTTTGTTTAATGACAAAGTCAATTAAACGAGAATCTTGATCTTGAAACGAGTGGTTAAATTATCACCTCTATGGTTGCATACACAACATGTCAAACAAGTACGCAACAACGCTAGTCGTAACTTCACGAGCTCCAAACATCGATGGTGTATTCTTCTTTACTTGACCCAAACCAAACAACCCTTTGTATGTTGAACCGAAAATCAGGAAAACCTAATTAGGGTTTTACCAAATTCAGTTATTGGTAAAAACCAAGAACCGAAAACCCTAATTTGTGGTTTTATTGTTGTCGACTTGAGGAGAACCAAACACCACCGAAAACCCTTGGTTAGAGTTTATTGTTGTTGAACTAGAGGATAACAAAGATCATCAAAAAACCCTTTAGGGTTCAATCAAAAATCAAGGTGGGGAGAGAACCAAAATTCCCTTATGTGGGAATATTAGATTGATTAAAGGAAGAGAGGAGAGCACCAATTGAGTTGGTGAATTATGTTATGAATCAATGAATTATGAGGCTAGGGGTGGGTGTTTATATAGGCACCAAACCCTATATCTAGATAAACTAGGAAACCTCTAATTCTCTCCTTATCACAATATCTTTTCCTTAATTATAAAATTGATCCCAGAACCCTTCTAGAACCACCCTAGGGGTCGGCCACAATGGAATCACCCACAAGGTTCGGGTTTTGTCAATTTTAGTCCCTTCGGTTCATATTTAAATAGTCATTAAGTTAGTTATAAAATATAACGGTAACTAACAGTTTACGTGAAGCATATTAAACACTTAATAATATGTAATTATATATTAAATGTTTAATAAACGTACTCTTCATGTCTTAACATATGTGCCCCAAGTAGGCTTACGTATTTCTGGTCGTACAACATGCGTATCTGACTCCTACTCTCCAACAGATCCCACTTGGGAGTAGGAGTAGCATACTCTATTTATACCATCAATGAAAAAGCAACACTCGCATTGCCATATACTAGAAATACTTGAGATATTGTTTCAAGAAAGACTCTCAGCACAATGGTTATGTATTACTTGCTATCATCATTCCTTTGTTATAGATACCGTTAAACCATGGATATGGATCCTAACTCATTCCATATAGTTTAACTATTTTGTTTCTCGTTATAGAAGTTAATTCAGATATACCAAATGTAATTAAGAATCATCTTGAATTACCCTTTGGGTACGGTCATATAATTATCTGATTAATTCTAGAGAGGCGCCAATGGTATCATACTGTAATTAAACAATTGGAGGAACAAATTCTTTATTGACTACAAGTGTTGTGGATGCTGCTTTACATCACTTCCAAGAATAGCCTTTATAACTACCTTTTTCAGGATAGCATTTAAATTATAATCAAAAAGTGATAACCACACATACAGAACTAGCTTGCATCTCAAGTCTAAGGATGACTTATTTAACCATTTTCGATATCTTACTCATGACGAGGATCCAAAAGTAAATATTCAAAGGTTGGGGTGTCCAATATGCATCCCTTGTGAATAACATATGAGTTTGGCGAGAACAATCCATATATTCAAATAATACAACCAATACTCACATTTGCCTTATGTAACAATATTCCCATACTATTAACCGACAATGGATAGATTTAGAATAATAAAATTATTCAAGGATTAAACATGCAAATATAGGACAATAATTATTATATGTATGAAAAACAAATACCACGTATCTTTATTCATCGGAAAGTAACAATTGTCTTACAATCCTAATTATCCAAATACTAATAAAACAAATATGCATAAGCCTAATTAGTAAGTTGAAATATAATGTTTCCAACATGCTTAACTATTTATGTATAAGAAAGCTAAATAGTCATCTGAGTAAACTTTCTGAATACTTGTTTCAAATTCACAAATTATGAAGGATTTGAATGATATGATGAGTGTCGTATTGTACATTTGCATACTATTGTAAGTGTCATAGTATATAAATGTCACAGTACTTTTACGAGGTATTTGAAGTTACCAACATACCTATCTGAGACAGTCATCTCTTCAGTTACTTAAAATGTAAAGTATTCTTATTCTTTAATGTGTATTGCAACAATGCTCTTAGTTGAGCATATCTAGTTAGCAGATATATCATAAATGATGAAATCCTACTTTAACTAGGATTGGTTATCCTCTAGCATCAGTGTACACAAATATCACTATGCCTTACAATTCGTAAATGTTTGTTTTAACAGCCTTCTAAACACTCTCAATTAGATACTATTGTTGTTAGCTCATCTTGCTCTTGTGCAAAAGTAACAACCAGTCTCATACACAATATAATGTATATATACATGATGAATCCTTAGTTAAAAGCATAAGGTTTCCATCCATGTAATAAATTATCTCAAGGGAAATATACCATTTAAGACTTACTTCAATGATATATTGCATTATGTTAGACTTAATCACTGCATATGTTTATTTTAATAAACATTTATTCCAAGGTCATTTATTTTATTTGCTAAATTCCCAAATGAAGTTTCATTCCAATCTCAAGGATTAACATCTAGCTTTGATGGAATGATGCTTTCATATGTTACACAACATATGAATTTTAAGGAAAAACATAGTGCTCCCACTTGATGTCAGGTATACGCAGGAGTTATATTAATTTAATCAAAAATCATATTGTTATTAAATTAAAGATCTTAGCTCCTAGATGCATGATCTAATCCACACTTGTATTCTTTTATCTTGTATGCTTTATAAATATTATATAGACTCATAACCTTTTTGATTACACACCGTCCTCGCAAAGGTAATTATTGCAAAAAGAGTTATGAAACCTAATTGTCCTATTTCATATTCATGAAAACATGTATGACAATTAATTATCTTTATATAATTAATGCGTGTAGAAAAGAAAATTTAATCACAGTCAATTACTTGAGTATGATTAAAACTCTTATCACTAGTCAGGCACTAATGTGTAAACAATTTTGCCCTTATGAGTCTTTCTTTAAAAGAAACTCATTCTAACATCACAGTTTAATTGTTTGGTGAAAGATCAATCAAACTTAAAACATTGATTGTTCTTTTAAGGACTGCATCTTGTCATTCATAGTTCTAAGATATTTATCAGATTCAAGATGTGATAATTCATCTTTTTAGTTAGCAGGTTTGCTATGACCCTCTAACTTATATTCCTCATCATTGATATTAAAATATCACTCTATTGATGAGGCATCCTTGTGGATTTATGAATGAGAGTTACATTATACTTTAGTTCGACATTTACATGTGTAATCCTAAGTATGACATCAGCAAGTGAATTTAATAGGTTATGTATTTTTTTCTTGAATATCTTCAAGATTTGTAGATGCTCCTACTTACTTTTATAAGTAGAGATAATTCTCTAAATACTAAGTATTTAAGCAACAATAAATTGTTCTTAATTTGGAAACACAAAACACATTTTGCAATTTTCATCTCTGGCTTGTTAATAATATGCTCATAAGATATTAACAAATTTTATTACTTTAATCAAGAAATAATAGGATTCATCCCCCATAAATAGAAAATATCTTGAATACCTTCTAGGTTGAAACTATATTGAGTGTATCCATGACACACATAATTTTCTAACCTTGATCGATTTTGGAGGTAAAGCAATTAAAGTTATCAGAAATCAAATAATATGAATATAGTTTGTTTTAACACATTAGACATACCATAATGATGTGGTGTTCTGTGAGCATTGGAATTGTAAGACTACATTAGAATTTCTTAGATAACTTAATTCTCTTTGGATCAAATACTTGTCAATTGGGTCGAGCCAAATTGAATACATAGTATTTTAAAACCAATTGCATGCTATAACGTATATTTCTTTAAATAGTACAATAACTCTATGTTCATGTGTTTACAAGAAAACAGAACATGTCAAGTATACGTTACACGTCTTTGAATAATTCAAGGACATCATGTTTATGTGTTAACAAGAATACACAAAAATTTTCTACTTACTTTATGTTATGAGTCATTGATAAATTCAAGGGCTTTATAATTATGTCTTAACCAGAAAACATAATTATAGTAACTTAAGTAGTTATGAACGCAAACTCTTGAGTTCAATAGTAATTTCAAGTTAATTTCATACTATATAATTATGATTATATAATTTAACCATTATTATATTGACTAAAACATGTAGTCAATATGTTGAAGTAGCTTTAAATTATATCTTGACATTTAAATGTAATAGGGCAACAAACATCTTGTGCGTTTAATAACTAGTAGAATTATTAGCTTTCTTACCTTGCGGTCAAGAGAAACCAATAATCATATTGTTATATGTTGTTCCTTGTACACACTTAAGATTTTTTCCACTTGTGTGTGGCACAACATTATTTAAAACAATACGATAATATCATAGATATTACAAGTAGATTTCAAACCATAATGTTTAATAAGGAATTGTTGATTATTATTCTATAGATAACATTTCGGAAAGTAACATCAGAAAGGAAACTTTTTATCGAATAAAATAAAATGAAATATTCCTTTACGCAATGGTCGTTCATATTCGGAAAGTGATGAATTATTTCAAAGCAAGCTAGAAATAATATAGGCAACTAACAAGGAATAAAACTTGCAGGTCCTACTGAATTTGACAATATTACATGAATGCCATTTCAATAATAGAACGTAAAGCTCCCACTGGATTTGTTAACATTGTAAGTGTTACATCACCAGTAGATAGCAAATAGCAATTTATATACTTTCCTATTCTCTTAGAATGCCTACAAGTAGCAATGTACTTAGGTATTAAACATAGTATATAAAAATCTACTTATGTAGATGAGGGACTAGCCATTCATGCTTTCATTAACTTGAACATTTAACATGTAATTCCTCTTTTATCAATCTTCCTAGCCACAAGGGTGTTTAGCACTATAAGGAATCAAATGAGTCCAAGAAAAATACCTAGAAGACCTGCTAGTAATTTTCCTTACTCATTGCGGTTTATTGAGAATTCCACTTATTAACATTTAAAACTCATACATCGTCTTGACAAGTGCAAGATGTTATTATTTTGGTAGCTATAGACAAAATGTTCTCTAGTTACGCAAAATATTTTATCATTCAATTATTTCATAACACAAAAAGGGTAATGCAAGATTGTAAGTGAGCTTAAATATAATGAGAAAATTTCAATTGTAATCCTATCTTAGTTTAGTCAACCAAGAGGAAGAGATAGGAGTAAGTCTTACTCTTCTTACCAGGAAAAGAGACTATGTTTGTCTTTTTAAGAAAACAAACTTTCGTTTACGAATTCTATTGCAATAACACAATTAATCAGAACATAGAAAATTCAATTTTAGTATTTTCGATAATTAAATTCTTAAAATAATTAACTACCCAATTAATTACTAATAAGACTAAGATCCAACTTGACCTCCCATTTATTACCGAAGGTCTGACCAGCGTATAAACAAGTAGGGCAAGAGGTAAGCAACGGGCGTTAATTGCATTGTGAATGCAACTCTTAGATTTATGAGACACATGACTTTAGTAAATCATATAGTAATGTCATGTAGATTATTAAGCAATAAGATCTTGATTGATAGACTAGTGTGTGAATTATGTGTGTATTTTTAGAGAGAGAAATTACCTAACTTGCCTTTTGATTGAATGAATTTGTTACATACAATCTTGACATAAATATCCTATTTATAGTCTTATTAGATTGGTGATTTTCTATCTTGACACAACTAGTCCCTGCACTTTATAATAGTGCTACAAGTAGTTCATTTCTTTATTTATAACATTCTCCCCCTAAATGATCTACTTAGGAACTATCCTTATTGTTTTTTATGATGACTTCTTCTTTATGCTTGAACACTTTATTCTGAAGTAGTTCTTCATTTTCTTTTCATTTGAAGCTCGAAAACGTTGAGAATTCTTTGTGAAAGCTGAGGATGACCTTGTAGCATATCTCTCCCGATATAATTTTCTCCCCTATATGATAGGATATATTTTGATATCTTTGAAGGTATCAACTCTGCTTTTGAACTCAAAATCAGCATTCTCAAAAGCTAACTTGATATTCTTTTGCAACTTGATTCTTTAAATGCTCGTAAGAAATCTTTATCTTTGAACTTGATCTTGAATGTAGATTTCAACCACATAATGTTGCTGACGAAAGATTATGAACACGATGATATTGATCGAGCATTGCTTTGTAGAATACCTGAACACTTGTCTTTATCCTTGAATCTTCATACTCTTTGAGCTCCCCCTCAATCATATATCCATCTCTTTGAACGTTGAAGTAGTGATCATGATTGTGAAGACTTTTTCTTGAATGAATTATTGTTAAAGACGATGATGATATTGTTGTAGTATTCTCATGCAAATGTTGAACCGTTTCTCTTGATTGATCTTTAAGTTTGATGAAGCACTACAACTTATTCTAAACATTTGATGATGTAACCTCGAAACATATCAATAAGAAAAGAAAATAACAAAATATCTCTCATTCTATTTTTGCTTTCTCTCTTTTCTTTCAATCCTCGCCAATAATATATACATTTTCTCATTATGTTTTTGCTTTCTCTCATTTCTTTTAATCCTCACCAATCATAAAGATAAAACATATCTTCTCGATCAAACTACTTATACTATGATTTCCTTAAACTTCAATTTCGTTTTGCCCATTATCTTGATTTGTCCCATATATTATTGCTTATATCTTATCCTTTTTCATATACTTGAATTGACCTTATATTTTGTTAGGATCACATAAATGGACCCAAACAAAGAAGCTTCGGTCACTCGAAGTTACAAGACAAAAGTCTAGCTCGAAAGACTATGTTATTTAATATTTATTATGTATAAGGGCCAAGATGTAAAAAAAGCCCAAAAAGAAAGCCCTCAAAGGCAAATCCTTATTAGTATAAATACACCTAGTTTAGTCAAAATTAGGTTAGCTTCTCCATTATTATTATTTTTTCATATTAAGGGTTTGTAGCAACTTTTTGTTTCTTTCAATCAAAAGTTCTTTAATGTTTAATCTTCTATTGCCATTGATCGTGTGCTTAATCCATGGAATGATCTAGGGATCCTACAAAATAGATTAATTCTAAAATACAAGTTGCTAGACACTTTTTCCCGATCATTACCATGATAAAGACACAACTATTTACAATGTCTTGA
>BQNB010158618.1:0-15011 GCA_026074375.1 Tanacetum coccineum
CATCATCGAATTTTCTAATGGTCATAAAGTTATGGCTAAAAACATGATCATTGCAAGTGCCTAGAACCTAGCCGATGGAAATTTCGTATCCATTGCTTTTAGCCTTATAAGTTTCGTATCCATTGCTTTTATCCATTGAATTAACAAATGAAGAGATAATAGGAGCCGATGCTATAATTCGGGGTTGTACTCAAAATTTTCTAAATCACCCATCCAACATTGACTTAATGCCCGTAGAACTCGGTAGTTTTGACGTCATCATCGATATGGATTGGTTGACGAAGTACCATGCCGTGATCGTTTGTGATAAGAAGATTGTTCATATTCCCTACAGTAATGAAATCTTAACGACTCAAGGCAATAGAAATGATGTTACTAGCGAGTATAGATTGAACATCATCTCATACACCAAGACTCAGAAGTATCTACAGAAGGGATGTCAGGTTTTTCTGGCACACATCACTGAGAATAAGACAAGGGAATAGTCAGAGAAGAAGTAACTTGAGGATGCACTCATTGTACAAAATTATTTGGAAGTCTTTCCCGAAGACTTGCCTAGATTACCGACAACTAGAAAAGCCAAATTTCAAATTGACTTGCTACCTAGTGTTGCATCTGTGGCACGATCACTTGATAGACTAGCCCCGTCAGAGATGCAAGAGCTGTCTAACCAACTGCAAGAACTCTCGGACAAAGGATTTATAAGACCTAGTTCCTCACCCTGGGGAGCTTCGATCTTGTTTGTCAAGAAGAAGGATAGATCCTTCAAAATGTGCATCGACTACAGAGATTTGAACACACTATCCATGAAGAATCGTTACCTGCTTCCAAGGATTGACGACTTGTTCGATTAACTACAAGGATCGAGTGTTTACTTGAATATCGACCTGAAGTCTGGTTATCATCAACTTAGAGTTCGAGAAGAAGATATCCCTAAAACGACATTTAAAACTTGTTATGGTCACTACGAGTTTCAAGTTATGCCAATTAGCTTAACCAACGCATCAGCGGTATTCATGGATCTCAAGAATCGGGTGTGCAAACCATACTTGGATAAATTTATAATAGTATTCATTGACGATATTTTGATTTACTCAATAAGTGAGAAGGAGCAAGAGGAACACCTTAAGCTAATTTTAGAATTTCTCAAGAAGGAGGAATTATACGCCAAATTCTCTAAGTGTGAATTCTGGCTCCCGAGAATGTAATTTCTCGGGCATGTTGATGATAGTCAAGGAATTCACGTTGATTCTGCTAATAAATCAAGGATTGGGCAATGCCTACGACTATAACATAGATACGCCAATTCTTAGGTCTTGTCGCTTACTACAGACGATTTATTAAAGGTTTCTCAAGAAAAAACCGCTAAGCCTATGACCAAGCTGACTCAAAAGAATGTGAAATTTGAATAGGATAAGAAGGTAGAGTCATCGTTTTAACTATTAAAGTAGAGGCTTTATAATGCACCGATTTAGCATTACCCGAGGAACGGAAAACTTCATGGTTTATTGTGACGCCTCGCATAATGGATTAGGTAGTGTATTGATGCATAATGAGAAGGTGATAGCTTACACCTCTCGACAACTAAAAGTTTATGAGAAGAATTATACCACTCACGACCTGGGATTAGGAGTAGTAGTATTCGCCCTTAAGATTTAGAGACACTACTTGTATGGTACGAAGTATACTGTGTTTACAAACCAAAAAGAGTTTACAGCACATTCTTGACCAACATAGCTGAATGGGGCAATGTTGATGGTTAGAGTTGCTTAGTGATTACGATTGTAAAATTTGTTATCCCCGAGGAAGAGCAAATGTTGTAGCATGCTCTGAGCAGAAAAGAGCAAGTTAAGCCTTTAAGAGCTAGAGCCTTAGTGATGGCAATTAATTCAAACCTACCATCACAAATCCATGATGCACAAGTAGAAGCACTCAAGGAAGAGAACGTTAAGGATGGGGACTTACTTGGTATGGACAAGGCTTTTGAGACTCGTCAAGATGGAACCCGTTGTTTCATGAATAGGAGTTGGTTACCAAGTCTAGAATATTTAAGAAATCCGATTACGCATGAGTCGCATAAGTCTAAGTATTCCATCCACCCTGGATCAAATAAGATGTATCATGATCTTAAGCATTTGTACTGGTGGCCCGACATGAAAACATATATCACCACATATGTCAGCAAGTGCTTGACATGCTTAAAAGTAAAGGCTGAATACCAGAAGCCGTCCAGTTTACTAGTACAACTCAAAATACCCCAATCAAAATAGGAGAAGATAACCATGGATTTTATCACAAAGTTTCCAAAGACATCAAATGGTTAGGACACGATTTGGGTAATCGTTGATCGTCTTACAAAGTCTGCTCACTTTTTGCCAATAAGCGAGACCGATACAATGGAACGACTGACGATACTTACTTGAAAAAAGTAGTCTCCAGGCATGGAATGCCAGTCTCGATTATCCCAGACAGAGGCAGCAGATTTACATCTTGTTTCTAGTAGTCACTCTAGAAAGCTATGGGTACATGTCTGGATATGAGTATAGTGTATCATCTACAAATATACGACCAAAGTGAAAGAACCATCCAAACACTATAAGATATGTTACACGCTCGCGTAATAGATTTTGGAAATGGTTAGGATAGGCATTTACCTTTAGTGGCATTTTTATACAACAACATTTATCATACTAGTATCAAGGCTGCACCGTTCAAAGCACTTTATGGTCGTAAGTGTCGATCAACCGTCTGTTGGACTGAGGTTGGAGATAGCCAAATCATGGGTCCAGAGATTATTCATGAAATAACTGAGAGGATTATTCATATAGAGAACTGAATTCAAGCCACTTGTGATCGTCAAAAGAGTTATGCTGACGTGAGACGTAAACCATTAGACCTTTAAGTAGGAGATAAAGTTATTTTGAAAGTTTCACCTTGGAAAGGAGTGATACGTTTTGGCAAACAGGAAAAGTTTAACCTGAGATACATAGGATCTTTCATGGTGTTAGCTAAAGTTGGACCCGTAGCCTATCAGCTAGAACTTCCTCAACAACTAAGCAAAGTTCATAGCACATTCCATGTGTCAAATTTGAAGAAGTGCTTGTCCGATGAAACTCTAGTCATCCCGTTGTAAGATATCCAAATCGACGACAAACCTGTATTTCATTGAGGAACCAATGGAGATCATGGACCGATAGGTCAAGCGATTAAAGCAAAGTCGTATTCCTATCATTAAGGTACGATGGAACTCCAAGAGAGATCCTGAGTTCACATGGGAAGGCAAAGACCAGTTTCGAAGCAAGTATCCACACCTATTTTCTGACACCTCACCACCAGATATCATCAACTGAGTTCCAGGACAGAACTCTCTTAACGGGAAAAGACTGTGATAATTGGCATTTTTCTAAGTTAATTGATGAGGTGTCATTTTATACACTATTTTGGGGTCATTTAACCTCCCAAATCATGCAAATATGCACAGATTACGTGCTTAATCGATTTGTTTTTAGGTTTTTAGAACTTGGATGGCTTTTGGAGGAAATACACGTGACTTGGGCTCATTTCGAGAAGAAACGGACAATATTACGGACCTACACCAAATCTCTTGAAGATTTATGCATACAGTGCGTGGAGATGGCGTCGCAGGCATAAAGCGACACCATCATGATCTACCTGGTGACAGCGTCAGGGATCTTAAGACGGCATCAGGACGTGGCCAACTTAAAGAGGATATAGAATCATCTACATGGTGACGGCGTCAGGATTTCAAAGCAACGCCGTCACAATGACTTTTCTATATATATTAAACCAAAATTAGGGTTTTAAGTGTGTAACTTTGTATAATTTTAGGGAAACGAACTCTAGTCAATCCAACAGATTTTGGTCGTTTTTAGGGCCTCAAAACCCTATTGTAACTACCTTTAATCCATGTTTTAATCAAGTAAGATTATTTATCATTAATCATTCAATATGTCTATGTGTTGTGTGACTGATTTATATTCTTGCTTTATCTTTAACATGCTAGACTAAACCCTCATTTGTATTTACTTATGATTGCATGAAACTTAGGTTGTAGATCCTCTTGATGTTGCTTCTTGTTGATGAATGTGCGTGTTAGGCTTTAGAAAACTAGCCATAAGATATTAAATTGGTATAGACGTCTAGGGAAACGCGAGTGTGTAGAAATAATACCATCGGTAACAGTCTTTATACTACCTTACCCCTAATATGGTTGATCCCTCTTAAGTTATTTCACATGCATTTAATATACTCTTAGGGGCCTTGTAATAGTCTTCAAACTACCTTACTTGTGCGTTGCCCTAACAGAATATTAAATAGACGGTGGTTCGTGTAATCCGTTCATGACCTAGGAAATACTTACACAGATCATCACAAGTATGACAAGGCAAGAGATCTAGGAGAAGCAATCTAAGGAGTAGTGCATGATTAGGTAAATACATCTTTTTATCATAAAGTTATTACCAGTAGTATAGATTATAATTAGTTTAATTATTAGTTAATCAAACCAACCTCTCAAACCATTGATTTACCTGCTTTCTATAAAATATAAAAACACAAAAAGAATCTTCTCTCAACCCCTTAGAATTCTGTTAGACCGTGTTCGAGCCTTCTCAACCTATGCCCTTAGAGAACGATAACAACCCCCGAGTCTTGCCTATACTAGACTACAACGACTAGGTACACTGCCTAGGGGATTGTAAAACTTCCTATGAACTCTTTACGAGATCCGCATCATTAATACTTGGCTATTAACTTACTATTTTTCACTTTTTATGTTAACGTGATTAATTTAATGTATAATCAGGAGGTTACCTCGCGTTTTAGAAAAAAACACCTTCGGATGTGTTCCGAATTTAAACTAAGTAAAGTCTACTCATAACTAGCGTATTATGACTTTACGGGCATAATTTTATATGTCGCGTACGTATATTTTACAAGCTACGTAAAATAGTGCATTCTCATTTGCATACATGCATGTGCGTACATATATTTTACCACCTAAAATCAAAATATCTAAATAATATGTGCATACTTAAAAATTTAATTTTAAAAATCATTTTAGTACCCTCCCTTCCCCTTTGTTGCTCTTCCAAACCCCACACACAAACACCACAACATGAATTTTTGTATCTACCTTAACAATTCTTTACATATCTAGATACATTTTAAATTGTAGCCTAATCATTTGTACCAAGTGGTCACACTTTGTTCCCCCTTGCCTCATTTCCAGTCGAACAAAACCCTTAGCCACATAGGATTATTTTTGTGGTTTAGCAATTGTAAAAAGTGGTCACCATTGTTCTTGTTTTCTCGCCATGTACTAACCACTAAAACCTCACCTCTTTTGTCTTGCACCATACTTGAACCCCACACCTTTAAGCATCTGATGTGCATGTTTTAGTATAAAAGGAGAGCTTGAAACATACATATTCATTTTAAACACACAACAAACACTTAGCAAATTTTGTTTTCCTTTCCTCTTGTTCTTTGGTTCGGCCGACGTAAGCAACACCAAAGGGTTGCTTATTTTCTTTGATTATCAAGACTTGGGTCATATACATACTAGTGGTGTTTGATTTGGTTAGTTCGGGTTGCTTTTGGATTGAGTTCGGGTTATACATTGTTATATTTCCGGGTTAATCTTCATCTATTTTCTTCATTCTTGTAAGTAAATGTTTTTTCTACATATTTTTGTACTTTTTATTTCAACTTCGTATATGTTTATCACCAAACATGTTATTTTATAAAACTACACTTAAAAACATTTACACATTAAAGTCTTACATAAAAGTCCACTTTTAAGCTCGTAATCATTTTTGTAATTACATATTTTGTTGAAAGTTATATTTATGCTTGTTCATGTATATTTGGTTGTAATATACCTAAATATTCAAACTCATGGAAGTGTTGTGGAATTATATATTAAAATGAGATTGGATTTGTAAGTGGATTTGTGGATTGGTGTCGTTGGTGGATTGTGGTCTATAGGAATAGAATCGGTGGAAGGGAGAATACGTAGTACTTTTTGTTACGTATGACATCAAATAACGTCTATTTTATAGTATCATTTATCCCGTCTTTATTGCTCATTTTACATTCTTTATATAAGAATTGATACTTAATTGATGATTGCAATAATTAACGATTATTTGGTGAAAGTTAGCTAAAAGGCACGCATTTTGAAGCATAAACAAAGAGTTCAAGAAAGTCCTCTGATTCTGACAACCTATACGCCGTATCATTCTAGAAGTATACATCGTATCTAAGACTTTGACGAACTAAAAGACCATTGCTGACTTTGTAAAAATACGGTGTAATCTACATCACCGTACGCCCATATAAAATACTTTGTCAACGAACTAAGAAACCTAACTGGTTTTAACACTCATACTCGTATCCAGCAAGAAGATCCGGCGTTATCGTGACCTGACTTCAACAAGACATCCAATGATGAAGAAAAGCTAAATGCCTTGGTATCCAGAAGACACCATAGCAACCGTATTTCCACTGACCGTTTAATGAATATTGATATAACATAATCGTTCATGGAGCCCACGCCAAGTTACTCTAATACGCATATTTAACCCTTTTAATATGACATATCGACCTTTTTTCAGACTCTATATATACAAAACCCTAAACTCAGTTTTAGGTATGCTTTTAACTACCAAGTTCGATTCTCAAAAGATCTAAGATGCCAAGAAGATCTTGCAAAGTGCTCCAATCCATAGGATGAATATGTGTATTGTTACAATGACTAGCGGCTAATACCTTTATGTTTAATTGTTCATCTATATATATATATGTATTGTTACAATGACTAGAGGCTAATACCTTTATGCATGTTTATGCCAATATAATGTTTTGATTCTGTTTATTTAGAATGTATTACTTATTTGTTGCGTGTTTATTATGTTTATCACTTCATACTTGTTTATATGCTTAAGTATGTGTTTAACCTATCATTCAACTAGATATAGGAATACAAATAGAGCATTAGCTAGAGTTCGGGATAGAACTACATGTAGCTATTTATATATCTAGAGTAATAGGATCACAAATATTGACTTTCTTTTCTCTGTGCCTTGTGTATTAGTGAATATTAGACAGCAGGTGACCCTGGGATTAATATTCCTTGGTAAAAGAATTTGGATATTGACTACTAAGTATATTAAATAGCCTAAGCGATAAGTTTTTAAGCATCAATGAGCTAGGTTTCGATAAGATTGCCATTATTGTTTTCTAGATAGATTATAATCGACCGTGAATGCTTTATGCGGGTTTAGGTTAATTGTGGCAAGATTAACTAGAATACAAACTTAGAGTTTAGGTAGAAGTCCCACCTAAGCTTATGAATGATATATCACCAACAATGTAAAACAATCATTGCACTTATAAACAATTTATGCGTTTTATTAGATTAAACTGGCTAATACGTTTTCTTTACATTAGGCTTGACCGCTTCTTTATCTTTTGTTTATCAACTTGTGTGAGTTAACTATCATCATTAGTTAAGTTAAACCAAAACTCGTGCCAGTCTCTCAGGCTGAAAACCTCCCTTTCGCGTTAGTTCAGGTTTAGGTATATTTAACTAGAATAAATTAGGACTAACATAGATAACTAAAATACTGGTAGACTTAAGTATTAACGCTCGCTCATAGTGATCGATACCCTACTTACCAACGAACCCAAAACTAATCGGGTACACTGCCCATTAGTGTTTGTTAATAGGTAAAGTCGGCAAAATATAAACAGTAAAACTTGAATAATAAATTACCTACACACGACGAAACACATCAAGTTTTTAGCGCTGCTGTCGGGGAGTGAGTTTGTTTAATTCTTGTTTATTAGTGTTTTAGTTTAGGTTTTGTGTTTTTAGTTTAGTTTGTTTATGTGTTTTGAGTTTATTATTGGTATATGTTGGCTATTATGTGTTATTTGTTTTGTTATTAGTCTTGTTGTCTGTCTTCTGGTCGAATACTGAATACGGCGTATTCATCCCTTTGGATACGGCGTATAAACTTTTTGTAAACCAATACATCGTATTCAACTTTATACATCAATACGGCATATCTAGTTTTTTGAATACGGCGTATCGATCTATTTGAACTTTTGACTCTCTATTCGTATCAAATTTATTACAGGAAATGGAGGACCGCGATATGACTATGCAAGAATATGTTCAGTATGAAACTAAGAAAGCTCTTAGAAACGGTAAAGTGTATAACTGGGAAACTGCTACGTATAGTAAGATCAAGTGTGTTGAAGATATTAACGATCTCAGGTTCTTTGAAAAAAAATTCCCAGCTATAGTATATGATGATGCATTAAGCTTTGATTCAGGTTTCTCATCTAAACACACTGTAAGTTCTCGGCATGTTAATGAAATTAATTTGAAAAATGAAACATCATTGTCCAAAAATAATGAGGAGGAATACAATGTTATATCTTATAATGATCTATTTCGTTTTAACATAATTTCTGCCAATGATTCAAAATTGGATACGGACAATGATGATGATAGAATAGGTATCAAGCAGTCTTCAGGGAATATATCTATCAAACCATTACGTAATGTAATGAATATCGATGTTGATACCTATGCACATGTGTCAAAAGAAATTTGGAAAACAAGTCATGATACAATTAATAAGTTTTTCGCAACTGAAACTTTTATCAAAGAATCAAGTATTAATATCATGATTTGGAATTACTGTTAATACTATGGATGCTAAAAAAATCTTGTTAAAAAATTTAAAAGTCCATTAGACACCCATCCGAACCCTAAGAATGTTCTCTCATAAATAAGGAGTGAAGCTGGAGCAAGTCTAACTTAAAGATTTTTTTATAAACAAAAGTGCTTGCCGAGAGACAACCCGGAATGTAATTTCAATTTTGTTATCGAGTTTGTCTTCCATGTAGTCGATATGGTGTATCCAACCCCATGGATACGGCGTATTGATCTAACCTGGACATTATCCATTTTATTTTCCATCACTTAAAACATTATTGTCAGACATGTTAATACGGCGTATTCTAATTTTTAGATACTGCGTATTTAACCTCTGACCCGTACTTTGGATTGTTTATTCATACAGGTTTCAATACGGCGTATCCTGAAATATGGATACAGCGTATCGACTTCCATCGCTGTACAATATTTATATTTAGTTTTGTTTTCTAACCGACAATTATTTGGAGATAATCTGGCCTTTGGCTCAGATGGTACCATTCCCCCTCTTCAAAAGCTCAGTTGACCAGTCAAGGGGGTCTAATTAAAGAAAGAGACCAGGGTTCGACCCTAACTCTTGGCTAATTAGGTCACTGGGACAGGAGCTCATTGCCTGGGGCCAGGTCCTTGGAGAAGGGCCTGGTTGGCATTAAAAGATGCATGGGGCCAGGGTGTTCCCACCGATATACACTTTTTGAAGAATTACTTTGGTTTTCTTATAATTAATACAGGAACATACTAAAAAAATGATGAAATTGATGGTGTGATTATTTTCTAAAATTCTATGTGTGTTGTAGCCATGCTGGTATTCAGACGCTTTTACAACACACATTCTTGCTCATATACAATACATGGAGGATCATACACAGGTATTCTCAGGGGAGTTTTTTGTTCTTATCCTTTTATTTCCTGTTTTCATGTTATATTTATACAACGTGGGCGTTGTATATCTCAAGTGAGAGAGGATAATTAAAACGAAACTTGTCCTTATTTTTACATTAATATACCTAATTTATGCTCAAATTAAAAAAAAATAGCAGATTTTTATGAAATTATTAGTTACATGACCCGTACACATAACCCGTATTTCTATATTGTGAGGATTAAGCCTAGCCTAATTTATACCCAAAATTCCACAAATATATGAGTATGCTGGTGACTGTAGTAAACTTTAAAACTTAGCTTGGTATACTATTTAAGACCACCATAATAAGTACTATTTTATATAGATGGAGTGACCTTTCTAAATTGATAAATTTTTAGGATTACACCAAAAAGCCTACACATATTGTGATATTAACTAACCACATTGGTTATTCAACCCCCGTATAAACCCTTTTATTTACTCTCATCTTAAGAGTAAGATAGCACTAGAAAAACACTTCTTAGCCATTCCTTTCATTTGTTACATCACTAAATATGTTTCGTTACACCTTTACACCTTAGCCTACCCTGTAGATTAAGTCCTTAATTGGTTGCTAGTTACTTTTGTGTAAAAGTATGTATTTCCTGTGTTCGCGTGTGTATTTTCTCTCTTTGGTTAGGTCCGAAAATTGCACAATGCAATAAGAATGTAAAGGTAGTAGTTGTCTTTTATTTTCCGTGTGTTTACTACTTTTACTATTATGATCAGAAATAGAATCCAGATTTATCATGTTCGTGAAGTGATGAAATTTTACACCAAAATTTCCTTTTTAGTTTATGTTTAAAAAAATCAAAAAAACAGAAAAATACAAAAAAATGTAAGAGAGAAAAAAAAGGAGAGGATTGTGAGATAATCGGTTCGTCTAAACTTAACCGATTTTATTATTTATGAGGATCGATTATTCGTTGGTACGTACTATAAACCAACGATGTAAAGTTTTATTGTATATTATTTTTAGTTGGTCGTAAAATAAACCAACTATGTATTTTTTTTGTATCAAGTGGTAGATATCGCCACTATTGTTGTATATTATATTATGGATGATTGGGAGTTGATCGTTACGGAAACACCAACTAGGTTTGTTTCTTTGAGTCTAATTCATGTCTACTAAAGCGTGAGTTTCCAGTGATAAAGCGTGAGTTAGTCTATGATTTATGTATTTTTCGTGGGTACGGTCGGGAAAGTAGCTAGCAACATTGTTCTTTAATTGTTTGGACTTAATCTATTTGTTTTGTTGTTTTATTTTACACCAATTATATATGTTTCCCATCATAATCCCTAACCTTTGGTTTGCTCGAATGAGGGAGTAAGCAATCACATATGTCTCATTCATAGATTTGAATGTGTATGTGTGGTTTCGTCGCCCTTGATGGTGTATTACCGTTGGTAAAGGATTACTTAATCCATACCCTATATCATTCTTCATCCTAACCTTTGGTTTTACTCGAATGAGGGAGTAAGCAATCACATATGTCTCATTCATGGATTTGACTGTGTATGTGTGGTGTTGTCGGCCCTTCGTTGTTTAACTACTATTGTGAAGATTACTAGTAGCCTTATTCCTTAGCTATTCCGAGTCTAAGGAGTGAGCAAAATCACAATAGTATGATCATGGATTTGGGCATGCATTAGTGGGTTTTGTCGCCTTTTCAGATATTGGATATCGATCTAAATTAAAAAGAATGATCAACCCTTGAACCTTATCATTAAACCCAATTTACCTTTTTAGACTTGTTACTCCTTAGCTTTAGTGGTGGTGATGTGTATCTTTGCCAAGATTATGATAGAATACTCGTCATGACCGAGTATTTAAGCGAATTACTAAATATTATCACATAGATTAGTTGAGTGATTTGAGTGTTTTTATTTCCTATTTCGTGAGGTGTTTGGTTGTGTGCTAGTTAATTAAATGAAAAATGCTTAAAGGAAAAATCCTAGACATTCGTTTGGAATACATTTTCATAAGAAAATTCTAATGTCTACTTAAGGACAAGTAGAATTCAAGTGGGGGGATATTTGATTACATCAAATAACGTTTATTGTATAGCATCATTTATCCCATCTTTATTGCTCATTTTACATTCTTTTATACAAGAATTGGTACTTAATTGATTATATTTGATAATTGCAGTAATTATCGAGCATTTGGTAAAAGTTACCTAAAAGGCACGCAACTTGGAGCATAAACGAAGAGTTCAAGAAAGTTCTCTGATTCTGACAACCAAACGACTTAATCATATCTTAGAAGTATACAGCCGTATCCAAGACTTGACTACTAAAGACCATTGCCTACTTTTGAAGAATAACGACCGTATCCGCATCAGCGATACGCCGTATATATAATACTTTGGTCAACAAATAAGAACCAACTGGTTTTACCTCATACGCCGTATCCAGAAAGAAGATAAGGCGTATCCGTGCCCTGACTTCACAAGACATCCATGACGAAGAAAAGCTATACGCTGTATCCAGAAGACCCATACGCCGTATTCACTGACAGTTTATGAATATTCTAAAATATAATATTCATGGAGCCTACGCCAAGTTACCCCAATACTCTGTATTTAACCCTTTCAATACAGCGTATCGACCTTATTCCAGACTCTATAAATACAAAATCTTAAACTTGGTTTTAGGTATGCTTTTAACCACCAAGTTTGATTCTTAGAAGATCTAAGAAGCCAAGAAGGTCCTGCAAAGTGCTTCAATCTATAGGAAAACCCTTGTAATCTCTACACTATGTACACGTGTTCGGTTAGCTTTATGTTTAATCGTTCATCTATGAATATGTGTATTGTTACAATGACTATCGGCTAATACCTTTAGGTATTAGCCATGTTTATGATAATATAATGTTTTGATTCTGTTTATATCGATTATTTACTTATTTGTTGCGTGTTGATTATGTTTATCACTTCATTCTCGTTTATGTGCTTAAGTATGTGTTTAAAATATCATTCAGCTGGATCTAGGAATATAAATAGAGCATTAGCTAGTGTCTAGGATAGAACTACATGCATCTATTTATATATCTAGAGTAATAGGATCATAATCTTTGCCCTTGATTTAGTGAATAGGTAGACTAGCAGGTGACCTAGGATTACACTTAATGTTCTGATTCCTTGGGTAAAGATTTGGATAGTGTACTAATAGTATATAAATAGTCGTTAAGCGATAAGTTAGTAAAGCCTCAATGAGCTAGGTTTCGATAAGACCACCATTATTTTTTCCTAGATAGATTATAATCGACTGTGAATGTTTTATGCGGGTTTAGGTTAATTGTGACAAGATTAACTGTAATACAAACCTAGAGTTTAAGGAGAAGTCCCACCTAAGCTTAAGAATGATATATCACCAACAAAGTTAAACAATCATTGCATTTATAAACAATTCATGTGTTTTATTAGATTAAACTGGCTAATACATTTTCCTTACATTAGTCTTGACCGCTTCTTTATCTTTTGTTTATCAACTTGTGTGTATTAACTGTCATCATTTAGTTTAGTTAAACCACCCAAACTCGTGCATCTCTCAGGTTTGAAAACTCCCTCCTATTGCATTCGTTTTAGTTTAGATAGATTAACTAGAATACCTTTTAGAACAAAATAGATAACTAAAATACTGGTAGACTTAAGTATTAACGCTCGCTCTTAGTGATTGGCACTCTACTTACCAACGAACCTACAACTGATCGGGTACACTACCCATTAGTGTTTGTTAATAGGTAAGAAGATTGTGGACTATAGGAATAGGAATAGAATCAGTGAAAGGAAAAAATAGGTAGTTTCCTTGGTTACATTTTCGTGGTCGATAAAATTGTTAAAAACGGATTTTTAGTAGGTAAACGACAATTTGTTAAAATAGACGAAATACATATATTTTCTAAACTCCGTTTTTATAGTGTGAAAATGTATACTTTTAAATTGTTGGGAACTTGTATTTAAAAAAGGGATATTATTCCTACTATTTTAAAAGCATTTCTTTTAAAAGACTTAACGACCGTTATGTAGAAAATTGTATCTAGACTATAAGTAGACTATATGAAATACTAAGTGTGTAAATTTGGAATTTAACGAAAAGACTTAGTAACGAGCTAAGACTCTTCAAAGATGGACAAATTTTCTTATAAAAGTGTTAGAAACTTTTATTTAAAATGTTGACTTTTTACGAAAAACTTAGTTTGACTTTAAATGTCAAACGCATACATGTCAAGGTGATAAATAGTCAAAATAACTCATATGCACATTCATATTTCATTTTCATCAACTTAAAGCATGTATACATCATTTAGGTTGCGGTTAGGAGTTTTACCAATACATACTTGATCGAACTTTCAATGTTGTACGAATTTGCTTGAGGTGAGTTTCATAGCCCCGCTTTTACTCGCTTTTACGAATATTCTACAAATCTTGGGGTGAGATGCATTGCTTGTTTTACATCTAGACATAAATACTTTACTTTTTACATGATTACGTATGAGCCTAAGTACCATTAACGCACTATGCCCCATCACGAACCTTTAATTACTTGTATAAGCGTGCGTGTTATAAATAGATCTATTAGGAGTGACGTCTCATCCGGGTTTGGTGATTCTTACCTATTTTCGGAAATGCTGAACAAACGGACGTATACCATGTCGGAGTTCTAGGTGGTCCCGGGTTGGACACCTACACGGGTAACTTTACACACTGTCATAGCTTCAGTATCATGAGACTTAGTGCAATCGTAATTACTTTTCTGGATATTGTATATCGTGCAATAATTACTTTAAATCTTGCGGTCCACATTTCTATTTAACTTAACCTATGAACTCACCAACCTTATGTTGACACTTTTAAGCATGTATTCTCAGGTGCTTAATCTTGTAAGAGAATTTATGAAGTCTTTGGAGTCCGCATCATCATCATGGTTTATCTCATGAATTTTACTTGCATTTAAATCATTCTCGTTGTATTTTATCAAATTATGACTTATCCTGATGCAATAATTTTAGGACCAATTGTCTAAAACTTATATAAATTTTATGTATCAACAAGAGTATTTTTAAACGTCTCATTTAGAGAACTAGGTTGCATAGTAGGCCTAGACTATAACCACTTCATAAACAGTACATCATATAGCATCATAAACACTTTGCGTACATAACCACTACATGATCCCCATTGCTTATTGGTGCATTTACTTTTGCCTTGCACATACTTTATACTTATTCATATAAAAGATATTTATATGAACCCTTGCCTGTCACAGCACCATGTCTCTCTCATATACCACTACTTCATTTAGTACTATACTTGTACTCGCATCACCTTCACCGTCATCAGCACCATTATT
>BQNB010158619.1:0-15011 GCA_026074375.1 Tanacetum coccineum
TAACTTGGTAATCTTCTTAATTTCTCTTTTAAAAGTATTATATTTTATATATATTTTTCGTGTGTAAAACTACCAATCAAGACAATTGCATCATTTCCATCCCAAGAAAACATAGTAAAAATGGGACTATGAAACTCACCTGATGCTCAGCTACTTGATAGAATCTTGCAAACAATCTAAACACAACAAAAACACAAGTTACACTCGGTTAGGCTAAATGCCCAGACCAATATAACAATCATATGATGGACTTACAAACCTTACACTAAGTATATAATCCTTTAAATACATCTCCCATATAATTTTCAAACCCTATATAACCTTAACAATTAACTTCCAATTTCACAGTTTCTGACTGAATTTTATAGTCATTTTATGACCACAAATAAAATACAAAAACACCTAATTGATGGTTCTCCTTACATCCCCTAGCTCCCTAATAAGTTGTGAGCTACTGTGATGTTTTAGAAAAAATAATATTAAGTGGAAATATTTTATAAAAATTCATCATTACAAAGTACTCAGAAATTCGGATCTGGAAAAAGATAAAACTGAACGCACAAAAAAAAAAAACGAACGAAAAAAAAAAAAAAAAAAAAAACACAAAACTGAACAACACAAACAAACAAACCGCAACGGTGAATAAGATTTCAAAAAATATCCAAAAGTTTGACGTCCTTAAAAATACTTAGAATTTTTTTTGCGTTAGCCCTTTGAACTGGAGTTAATAGACACCTAAAATATGACCCATGATTTTTGGATAACCCTAATTCGAATTTTAAGTAGGGGTTTTACTCCCCGAAATCAGACCCAAATCTGACCCGAATTTCCTGTTTTAACAACTTTTCTTGCGAAAATTATTTGACTAACTTCCCGACCTCAAAACCTTTCGGGGCCGGACTTTTTGGAAACTAGACTCTCTGAACTTATCAATAGACATAAGATTCATCAACAATCTCGTTACCAATCATGAGATAACACTCGAACAAGATGACTCCAAATTCTGCTCAACCCTAAATTCAATTCTATCGCGTTCTAACTCTAACCGAATACATCAAAATGCATCTAATCTATCCCCAATCAATCCTAATTAGTCCAATATCCCTTAATTACATATTTTATAAAAACCCTAGTTCCATCATTAAATTGTTACATAAGTTTTTAAAGAGGATTGAATAAAAAGGGATTAAGAAAACATACCTAAAAACTTTTATTTGTTAACACAAACCACCACTTGGATCTTGAATAAAAAAAACTTTTTTTTTCTTTTCTTTGATGTCCGACCGGCCAAAAAACAAAAAGGGGGATAAGAGGGCTTTGGTTTATATAGGAAAACCCTAATACTCTAATCCTTATCAAAAACAAATTTGTATTTCATTCAAACTCTTTTTTTCCCTTTTCTTTCTCCACCGATCGGCCAAACACCCTTTTATTTTTTTTATTTTTTTATTATTACTATTTACACAAAAACCCTTAATTTTTGATATTTTATAAACCTTTTATTTACTTTAAAACCATTTAAAGTTAAACTAGCTTAATTAATTATGAATCAAAATTCCATATTCTATAAATAGTTTTATCCTACTTATTGAGTGCACATGTAGGGTACGAGCAGATGCAAGGTGCTAGGGCGGTCAGGGCCGCATCTTCTTCGCGGGCACTAGATACGGTAGAAGCTGACATAATCCTTTCGTGGGGTATTACGCGGACAACTCACCGAGACTTAGATAGAGATACATATACAGTTAAATACATAATAATATTTAACTTAGTGACTATGATACATCTACTAAGATATCATCGCGCTACACCATATGTACATATTATATCTACTTTCAAATATCTCTAAGGTTATCATGAGTATACGATCTAGAAAATTAGTGAAGCTAATAGTAGACATATACCGTCTCATTAACATAAATTAATCAAATAAGAACGATTCACGGCTCACAGATTGATAACCAACTCACATAAAATCACATAAACACATAATTATCAGATCACACAATGATGAACTCAAGTCAATAGTTACGGTTTGACTAACCTGCTTAAAGCACAGTTGTCACATCCAGGACTTTCAAGATAGTCCTGATGATGAAGAGGATATTAGAAGCAGTCAAGAGTACATGAATGACTGATGTGTCGTTATGTGTAGGTAATATTTGTTCTCAAGTTTTACTATTTATATTTTGCCGACTTTACCTATTAACTAACACTAACGAGCAATGTACTCGATCAATTGTAGGTTCGTTGGTAAGCAGGGTGTCGATCAGTAAGAGCGAGCATTAACACTTAAATCTATCAGTATTTTAGTTATCTATGTTAGTCCTAATTTATCTTAATTATGTCTACTTAAATCTAAACTAACGCAATAGGGGGGTTTCCAGCCTGAGAGACTGATAACGCCTAAATTATACATGTTTTCGGTGGCGTTATTTATATATATTTTATCATTTCTCGTGAACTTTTGATACTTAATAGCATGAAATACTTGCAAGTTCACTTGAAGACATCCCGAGCTCAAATAAAGCAAAGATCAAGTACTTATACACTTCGGAGAGCAAGATACAAGAAAAGATAAAGTTTCAAGCTGAAAAGTGCAAATGTGCGCCGCACTTACCTCTTGTGCGCCGCACTTATCCCCAAAGTCAAAGAATTAAAGGCCTGGTCAAAATAGTGTATTAACTCCCCAAGTACGCCGCACTTCCCATCTGGCTACATAAAAATAAATGAAGTCGTTAATACTATTGCATTAACACACCATGTGCGCCGCACAAAATATTTTGTGCGACACACTTTCACCCCAAAATCAGCCTATGAATAGGAGACGAATTTTCACCACAAATCATCCCTTCATACTCTTTTCCCTCATATCACACACACTCCCTCTCACCCTTATGATATCCTAAACCCTTTCCAATCCTTCTCCCAAGCATAAACACCATACTTTTTAAAGATTCAAGATCAAACAACGAAGAACGAAGAAGAACATCATATTAGTTTAGTGAAATAATAAAGTTCCTTGGTGAATCAAGTTATGTTATAAACTCTATAGCCATGAGAGGCTAATTCTCTCATGACTATTCGGTGATGTTATGATAATGAACAAGTGTTTGGTATAATCATAATCTCATTAATCTCAAGCTTATGTTGTACCCATATTATATCTTATTTTGTCGGTTTCACTTATCAACTTAGATTATATAATCGTATCGGTATAGGTCGAAAGACCCGTTATGATCTATATGGTTTTAAAGATTTACCTATGGTCTTTATCGTCTGTGTCGAGAAATCCACTTTTGTAAACTGATAAAAAAATAAGTTTTGATATAATAAGTAACTAGATCATTTGAGTGACACATTTGGTCTGGCCAACTAAATATAAGTCTTAAGTTAATTAAGTTAATTTGTGAAAACGTTTTTTGACGAGAAATCCTTTTTATAAGTTAAGGTTCCATCTCAGAGGTCTTAATCATTACCACTACTTATAAGTTATTTTCATTTATTCAAGTAGTCATCCTTATTATCACTGGGTAAAACAAAAGTTATTTTCAAAATTGTTAAAGTCTATTTTTTTTCTGATTATTTGAACACTACTCAAATCCCTGTGGACGACCTGGTCTTACCTAAAAAAGATTATACTATATACGTGGGTTATACTTTTACCTGTGTGTTTCCATCTAATAACCGGTATTGCTAGTCTTATAAATTTAAATTTTTTGAAACACATCAGACTGGCACGTGTTTGGTTTAACTAAACTAGAAAGCGATAAATGAGACTAATAACACACACAAGCAGATAAGCAAATGATAAAGAATCGTTCAAGCACTACTGTAAGGAAAACGTATTAGCCAGTTTAATCTAATAAAATGAATTGATTGTCTAAGTGTGCAATGATTGTGTTACTTTGTTGGTGGTGTTATATCATTCCTAAGCTAGGTGGTACTTCTCCCTAAACTCAAGGTTTGTATTATAGTTAATCCTATCATAATTAACCTAAACCCGCATAAAGCATACACCGTTGATTATAATCTATCTAGGAGACAATACTGGTGATCATATCAAAACCTAGCTCATCGAGGCTTTACCCACTTATGTCCAATTGTTATCTATATGCTAGTAGTCCATGGTTCGAGTATCTATCCAAGAAAACAGAACATTATTTGTAATCCTAAGTCATCTCTTAGTCTACGTGTTCACTTAACCAAGGGAGAAACAGGGCATAAATTTGTAATACTATTAATCCAGAGTCACATATATAAGTTGTATGCAATATTTATCCCAGACTCTAGTCTACAACCCAAATAATAAGAGTTACATCGCTTTATTTGTAATCCTAGATTGAGTTGAATGATAAATGAAAACATAATCGAAACATAAACGGATATGAAGTGATAAACATAATTAACATGCAACGAAAAGGGAAACAATCAATATAAAGGGATCAAAACATCCAATTATCATAAACATGGCTAATACCTAAAGGTATTAGCCTATAGTCATTGTAACAATACACAAAATCATAGACGAACGATTAAAGTAAAGGAAACGTTGAGCTAATTGAACGCTTATAGCAGAGTATAGAGATTACAAGAGTTTTCTTAATGATTTAAGGCACTTGCAGGACCTTCTTGGCTTCTAAAATCGTCTGGGAATCGTACTTGGTGGTTAAAAGCTCTCTAAAACAAGATGTAGGGCTTTTCTATTTATAGTCTTTGAAATCCGGTTGATACGCCATATTGAAGTGTTCCAATATGGCGTATTAGGGTAACTTGGAATAGGCTCCATAATTAATATATTCCAGAATATTCATAAACCGTCCTTGAATACGGCGTATAGATAATCCTGGATATGACGTATTAGCTCTTCCCCTCATGGATGCTTTTGTGAAGCTAGGGCACGGATACGCCGTAATGCATAAGTGCATATGGCGTATTGAGGTATATCTAGCTTGTTCTTGATGTTGACTAAAGTATCATATATGACGTACTTGCAGAAGTGGATACTGTGTATTCTTCAAAGTCAGGCAATAGTCTTGTATTCGTCAAAGTCTTAGGATACGACGTATGGGGTCTTCTAGAATGATACGGCGTATTGGTTGTCAGAATCAGTAGACTTTTTTGAACTCTTCATTTATGCTCTAAAATACGTTCTTTTCACAAACTTTTACTATTTTCTCGATTATAACTGCAATTCATAAATATAAGTAATTAAGTATCAATTCATATATAAAATAATGTAAAACGAGCAGTATAGCTTGGATAAATGATGCTAATACATAGACGTTATTTGATGTCATCAAATATCCCCCCACTTGAAACCTACTTATCCTCAAGTAGACTTTAGAGTTTTCTTACGAAAATGTATCCCAAACGAATGTATAGGATTTTTCCTTTAAGCATTTTTATTCAATTACTAGCACACAACCAAACATCTCACAAAATAGGAAAATGAAATCACTCAACTAATCTATGTGGTAACATTTTAGTAATTCACTCAATATGCTCGTCATGACGAGTATTCCTGGCCTAAGCTTGCAAAGATACACATCTTCACAACAAAAGCGTTAAGAGAACAAGTCTAAAAATAAATTGGGTAAATAAGATAAGGGTTTTGAGGGTTGATCATTAGTATATTTTAAAAATCTTGAGTGACCTTGGCTCCTGATACCAATTGTGGAAACTAGAAGGGGGGGTTGAATAGTTTACAGGTTCGTTTTCGTTTTAAAACTTTGCTTTCAAAATACTTAGATTCGAGTAGTATGTTTAACCAACCAACAATATGAATCAACCAAGTAAATATCTAAACTAATAGTAAATAACAATCACAACAATATAAAGAGATGAGAGAAGGAACAATCAAACCAAGACACCAAGATTTATAGTGGTTCGGCTACGAAGCTCTTCTTCGCCCTACTCCACTCCCCGAGTATCCTACTCGAGATTTCACTATGTCAACAAGCTCCCTTCAGGCGGAGAAAACCGTTTACACGTCGCTTACGTTATTTTTCGACACTAAGCTAAATGTCGAGTCCTAATCTTAGCTAGAACCAATCTACCACTTCACAATCAATACACGATCACTAGATCTACACTATCAGATTTACACAATATCTGAATCACACAAATACACAAGATAATTACAATAGAGATTTGATACTTAGAAGAAAAGAGGAGAGATCACTAATCAACACTTTGTTTCTTGGCGAATACGAGTGTTCTTCTCTTGCACTTGAATGAGAGGGAAAAGATGAGAAGAAGAGATTAGATCACTTGAAACAAGATCAAGAGATGTTAGTGATCAAGATATTTAGTAAGAGAAAAAAAGTTTTCAAGAGATGAAGTGTGAGAAAATTCATGCAAAGAGGTCTGATTTTTTTTGCAAGGAATGGAGCAGTATTTATAGGCAGGGAAATCCAACGGTCACTGACGGCAGTTTTGGCGGTCCCAGATATATAAGGGGGCCGCCCAGTAGACTACGCTCCCTTTTTGTCTTTTTGTGGGGAATGTTGTATCTGGTATGGAACCTTCCATTTTGGGGAGAAAATTTGAATTTCAAATTTTAAGTTTTTAATAAAACTTTTCTTTTAATTAGAAAATATTTTGTATAATTAATTTTGTGAAATTCTTTTGTAAAAATATAATGGATAAGAGAAAAATATTTTCTTGATCAGTAATCATGCTTAATGATTTGTTTGTTCATACCTTAAGTGATTACTAATCTTAGAAATGGAGTTTTACGATTAATAATTTATAAACTTTAATTTTATCGTAAACGCTTTTACATTTTGTTATTATCAAAACGTTTAGAGGTCGAAAAATATAAATAACATTTTTAAACATTATTTGTATTAACAAATCAATTGAGTCGTACTACTCAAGGTTCTACAAAATGATGAATGAAATGGTTAGAAACAAATTGAAAGTTGACACCATGCAGGTGAATGTTCAGTTTCTACAACAACTTCAGCCAGAATGGTCAAGATTTGTAACAATTGTCAAACAAGCTACTAACTTGGACACCGAATCATATCACAAACTCTTTGACATTCTGAAGCAGTATCAGAATGAAGTTAATGAGATTCGAGCTGAAAGGATAGCTAAGAATGCTAATCCTCTTGCACTTGTTGCTGCTACTCAACATTATCCAGATGACTATACTCAATCACCAAAACCTTACAAAACCCATGCACACTCATCAAGACAAACACCATCAACCAGAACTCATGCTACTACAAGGAACAAAGGCAAAGAGATTGTCAAACCACCTTCACCTCAATCTGAGTCAGCATCTGAAGAAGACAGTGATGAAGAACAGGCTCAGAGAGATAAGCAAATGCAGAAAAGTTTGGCACTCATTGCAAAACACTTCAAGAACATCTACAGACCTACCAACAACAACCTCAAAACTTCATCAAACACCAGGAACAAGAATGTGGATACTACTCCAAGAACTGGGAATGACAGACAGATTGGGCAGTTTGGGAATCCGAGGAACGTAACAGTTGCTGAGAATAGGGAAACTGTAAGAAATCAGGTAGTTCAGTAGTCTGGGATACATTGTTACAATTGCAAAGGACTTGGGCATTTTGCTAAGGAGTGTAGAAAACCTAAAAGATCCAAGGATTATGAGTATCACAAGGAGAAGATGATGTTATGCAAGCAAGAATCAAAAGGTATTCCTTTAAGTGCAGATCAGAATGAATGGCTTCATGACACTAATGAAGAGTCGGATGAACAAGAACTGGAAGCACATTACATGTACATGGCAAAGATTCAGGAGGTCTTACATGCTACTGATGACACTTTAGGACCTACCTATGATGCTAAGCCATTGGAAAAAGGTACATACAAACAATGACTATAATGTGTTTGCCACTGAAACACAACATTCTGAACAACCTGAATCCATTAATGATACATATTTGGTGAAAAAGACTGATAGAAATGTCATTTCTGGTTCATCAGATATGTGTAATAATGAAGGAAAGGCTGATCAAAATGTTGATGAACCTGAGAATGAGCGTGTTGTGCTTGCTTCTTTAATTGCTAATTTAAAACTTGATGTTGATGAGAACAAAATGAAAACGAGCAATTAAAGAAAGCAAACACGTCTCTATCTCAAGAGCTTGAGAAAAGCAAACAAGATCTTTTCTATTGCAGAAGTGAGCTTGAGAAGTACAAAAATTTTCAAATAAACCATAAACAAAGAGAAAGCAGAACTTGAACGTGGAAAAGCTCTTGGTTTACTGGCAAAAACTAAACGAATACACAATGAATCTTCAAAACTCAATCATATGAAACTTTTTGTGTTAAAGAAGAAAATGCCAAGCTTGTAAACTAGATCTCAACACATGAAAGTAGGATTTCTCAAATTTCAAAAGAAAAAGAGCAATTGAAAAAGGATTTTAAGAGAAGTTATACACGTACTAAATATACCATAATAAATATCTACGTTTTAATTCTACTGCAAGGTTAGACCCTAAAATTAATAGTGTTACTTGCTACATCAATCCCTACTTGTGATATTATTGAAATGCGCACACAAGCCAAACATCTCTGGAGTTTTTCATCAGTTGAGATATTATATATAGGGTTCATTTTTGTTGGATAGGAGATGAATTTATGATTATTTAGAGAAAGTCCGGTTAGTTTGTCTAGAAATTTTGACAACAAGAGTTCGTATGGCAGGATGCCATTGGATCGATGTTTGAAGTCATTTATTCGATTTAAGATGAAATGAGATATATTGAAGAGAGTGGAGGAAGAGATGCAGAAGAGAATATAGGCTTCACAAGCCAACAAGAGATATTCATCAATATCAACGGTACATATGATGTTCTCACGAATAAGAAGATGTTCCGTTTTGAGATAAGGACAAATCTCTTCGATGAAGAGATTGCATGGATCCTCAAGTACAAACTTGAAACCATTTAGAAGTTTCTTAGTTACCTATTGTATATGATTGAGGTTGGATGAGTTAATTTGGTATAAGAGAAGGATCATGTTAGTTTAGGAGTAGAGTTATGGTTTGTTGATGATATTAAGACCATTACATTGTTATAGAAACAATCCCCTTCAAACGGAATATTAAGTAGTGTTCCAAAATCCTGAAAAGATGCACCAACACGTTTTCCATTCAATTAAAATAATATGATCCAAATAAAAATTACTAGAATGAGTTCAAAAGTTTGATAGAACTCTAATATGAATTTTGGATATAAATTTCCGTTAGGTGAAAGAGGGTTAAATATCTGTTGCGTTTGTCCGTAATGACTTCTACAAGAAGTTATTACAACTTCCTAGGCATGTAAACCTAAACCGGTGTAGTGTAGAATATGTAAAGGACTCGGAGGTTGTATATCATTCCTATAGGAATAGGTTGGGAAGGCTTGATTACGGTCTAACAGAATTCTAAGGGGTTGAGAGAAGATTCGTTTTGTATTTTTATGTTTATAGGAAAGCAGGTAAATCATATATTTGAGAGATTGGTTGGTTTTAGCTATTAAACTAAATAATAAACTAAGCTACTGGTGATAACAATATAATAAAAGATTGTGTTTATTTAATCATGTATTACTCCCTAGATTGCTTCTCCTAGTGTTGTTGCTTTGTCACACTTGTGATGATCTATGTAATTATTTCCTAAGTCATGAACGAATTACACGAACCCGCCGTCTATTTAATATTCCGTTAAGGCAACGCACAAGTAAGGTAGTATGAAGACTATTACAAGGCCCCTAAGAGTATATTAAATGCATTTGAAATATATTAAGAGTGGATCAACCATATAAGGGGCAAGGTAGTATGAAGACTGTTACCCGATGGTATCCTTTCTACACAATCATGTTTTCCTAGACATATCAACAGCGATACAGACAAAAGCTGGTTTTCTAAGACCTAACATGCATATTCATCACAAGAAGCAACACCACTAAGATCTACATCCTAGGTTTCATACAATCATAAATAAACACAATAGAAGGTTTAGCCAAGCATGTTAAAGATAAAGTAAGAACAGATAAGAATCACACAACAAGACATATTAAATGATTAAGATAGTCTTACTTGATTAAAACATGAATTGAAGGAAGTATAATAGGGTTTTGAGGCCCTAAAATCGTCCCTAACAGCTGCTAAATGAACTAGGGTTCGTCCCTTTCTTTTACTCTAAAGTTACACACTTAAAACCCTAAAAACGGATTTGTATATATAGGAAAATCGCTGTGACGGCATCGCGTTTTAATCGTGACGCCGTCATGAATAGAATATTCTAGATAATGGGTTGGGTCGTACGTTTTGACGCCATCTGGAGATCTTGTGACGCTGTCTTGAGATGAGTTATGACGGCGTCATGTGTAATCTATGACACCGTCTCCAGCTTCTGAGTAGAAATTCTTAAGAGATGTTGGTGTAGGTCTGTAGTCTTGTCCGTTTCTTCTCTAAATGAGCCCAAGTCACGTGTATTTCCTCCAAATGCCTTCCAAATGCTGAATACCTGAAAAGGAATGATTAAGTACCTATTTTGGGCATAAATGCACGATTTAGGGGGTTAAACGACCCCGAAAAAGTGTATAAAATGACACCTCATCAAATACCCCTACACTTGGGATTTGCTTGTCCTCAAGCAAATAGGCTTTTCTACCTAGACAATAGCAATATGAGGGTCATTTTACCTACTCTTTAAAAAATAATATTTTACACACATCCTTTTTGACCTTTTAAATTAAAAGAACGGATAGTTTTCTACTAGAACCTCAACATAAGTGTTGGGATTACTTCTCTTTCCACTCGGTTGTATAATAAATTATAACATAATGGGGGAAACAGAAAATCAACACTCATTACCTGTCATAGCATATAAATTACCATAGGCTTGGTAAAGGATCAAACCTCCACCGCTAGGCGCAAGCATTATTCATTACTATCTAAGAGGTCTTTTAAAGTGTGGGGGTGTAGTGTAGCTAACATATAATGGAAAACGGAAACGAATGGGATATATTTTGGTGGCTTTGGGTGAATTTAGAGTGGAAAGGGTTAGCTAATTATTTTACACGAATACACGTGGTTTGGTTGCTAAGCCCAAGGAACCTCGACGAAAGATATACTATACTCTACATCAATATTACCATCAATTCTCTCTTTCTTTTTCTTTTCTCTCTTTTTTGAATAACATAATACATCATAACTTGGGGTTTATAACACGTACCCCTACACTTGAGCTTTTACATGCTCGATATTTACAATCTAACTAATGACCCGATTTGAGGTGAATCAAAATAACGTAGAGATCGTCTAACAAACATATGGGGGTATTGACTTAACTTTTCCTTCTACCCTTCTTCGCACGATATAATTAATAAATGTATCGCACATCGTCCCAAAATAGTATTTACAAGGATAAGGACTTAGCAACGTGTACTCTAATAATTAACTTGGGTTAAAACAATAATGTACTAAAAATGAGTACATACAAGGTGGGCTAAGGCTATTTGGGTGTAACCATTATGTTAGCCTTAATTTTATATAAGTCGAACAAGAATGTTAACGGTCTTATTAGTCGTAATTAGTCTTGTTAAGTAATAGGCTAGTCAGGTTCAACGGGCTTGGATTGTAATCTAATATTGTCCGTGTTTCGGGCTCAAAGCCCAAGAAAAGCCAAGCCCGGCCCAAGTTAGAAAGCCCACATGCCACTCATGGTCAAGGGTATAAATAGAACCCTCTCCACACATGGAGAGGGTGTTGGTTACCATTTGCATAGTTTATGTGTGTGTGTAATCTTCCACCTCTAGTTTTCTCTCTAATAAATCTTCCAACTTTTCTTCTTCCTCCTTTTTTTCTACTGTTTGCTTATTGGTATAGCTTATGTTGTGTATGGATTAAATCTTTTGGGATAACATTTGGTATCAATCGCCACGGGTGGGTTTAGTGGTCTAGTTGTGGTGATTTAAAGTTTATTGATTCGAATTTTTTGGGATTATTCTCACGTGTTATTTTAGTGGTCTACGGTTTCATTACTAGTTTATAGTTTATTTTTTTTCTACTGTTTCACGTTTTTTTTTAGTTCCACGTTTCTTTCCTATTGTTTCATTACTGTTTCACATTTCTTTAACATTTTTTTGAAGTTCCATTTCTTTCCTACTGTTTCACGTTTCTTTAACACAAGGATCGAACGAGCAACATTCAAGATTGGATCGAACTAGTGAGCATCGAACTAGTAAGCATCAAACTAGTGAGCATCGAACTAGTGAGCACCGAACTAGTTTCTTCAAGATTGGATCGAACGAGTAGAAAAACGAAGAGGATCGAACGAGACCATCGAACTAAAGAGCCGAACGAGTAGAAAAACGAAGAGGATCGAACGAGACCATCGAACTAAAGAGCCGAACGAGTAGAAAAACAAAGAGGATCGAACGAGTTCCTAACTTTTACAACCGAACGAGCTCCAACTTCTTGGACCGAACGAGTTGTTACTTTGAGAGCCGATCGAGTTAAAATCTCCATGAGCCGAACGAGTGTTGCTATATAAGAGCCGAACGAGTTTTTTATTTAAGAGTCGAACTAGTGACATTTCAAAGGGGACCGAACGAGTTATATAGATTGGAGCCGAACGAGTAACATACTATGTTGAGCCGAACGAGTAAACCATATTAGAGGGCCGAACGAGTATTACACTTAGTGAGCCGAACTAGTTAAACTTTAGAAAGAGCCGAACCAGTTTCCCGTTTAGTTTCTTTTTCGGTTTTCGGTTTTGTGTGACGTTAAACGAAGGGACTCGAGACCTATCTCATTGTGACCGTGTCGTCGTTTCGATCATCGTGGTATATTCGGTTTTCACCGACGATTACCGTATCACTCCGCGAGATCAATAATACAAAACGTATTATATCTTTTAATTTTCAAATGAAAAAGATGAAATGCATGGAGGGAATTTCGTGTTTGTAATTATACAATTTCGAAAATTGCACTTTTAGTCCCTGGACTTCATACTCCATTTACCATTTGTCCTAACTTTGTTATTAATCCCTCATCGTTAAATCAATCTTTCACCATTAGTCCTTTCAAGTTATAAATCAAACGTTAGCCCTTCAAAGTAAACCGTTTGAGCACCGTTTGCCGTTTTAAGCTCATTAATCGTTTTAAAAGCTTACGTTCTTCAACGACAACAAAGATTTCAACGTAACGTCAATTAATTATTCATTCACGGTTTATTCTTGATTTAGTAAAATCCCGCGAAAGAATTCTATTTCTCGGTTTAATCATAGAATTGTAAAATCCCGTGAACGTTAATTCATTTAAAACCACAATCAATCACTTACACACTTAAGATCCGATATCCATTCACAACTTCATCAAAATGTCAAATACCAATATGCAAACTCAAACATCAAGTGTTCTTCAGAATGACACAGTTTCTTCTTGTTCAATTTCTAAAGTTCAAGAGAAGACACAACTTTCAAGAATTAAATGCATGAACAGTCTTCGAGCAATTCAGTCACAACTTAAGTTTCTCATAGAAACTTTACAAGATTTTGGTAACATGCATATCTTCAAGAGAACATTCTCTCAAGACTTGGATTTACTAGAAAATCATCTTACCAAAGAAATAATTTCTCAGACTGATTGCAAGACTACTTTGACAAAACTCAGAACAACGTTTGAAAATGCTTTCAATTCAGAATTAAAAGCGCGTATGCAGAATTATACAAGATATGATGCTCAATCATTTTACGATGCAATGATCTTTAACATGGATTCCCTCAGGAAATACATGCTTGAGTTAATTCTTCATCAACAACGAACTCCAATTTCTGCATTGAATGTTGATTCATTGAAAGTTGATTTAGTTGTCATACAAAACACTTGTTTTGAGAAAGAAGACAGTAATTCAGAGACTGCATCCAGCAAATTAGTAAAGGAATGCAGCTTGAATTCTGAAACAAAAGATGTGCATGCAATCAAATACAAGATGTCAAAAGCAAAAGAAAGATGCATGGCATATTTTCGATCTCTTCATTCACACCTTCAAGTTCTTTCAAAAGATGACTTAAAAGGCACTCGCATCGAACATGGATTCAAACGGGCATTCATGTCACTCTTTGGTCAAGATGTTGATACTTTCACAAGTACAATGCTCCTCAACGTAGATCAACTACAAAAGCAACTTGACAAAGATGAATTTCAAGAAGATGGATCCATGGCAGCCTTTTGGGTGGTAAACAACCAGTTCCAGAAGTTCATCGATTCAAAGTTTACATTGGATTATGACAGTCAAATGACAGACACGTACTTTGTTGAATACACTGGACTCGAGGTTCAACACTTCAGAGATACACTACTCCAACACCTGGGTAATGTTAAGAAGTCCGTTGCTGAAAGAACACGTCATCAAAGACAGTATGAAAGAAGGGTGAATAAAAGACAGATGCAGACGCAAGAGAGTAAGATTGATACGGGTAAAGCATTGGATGCTGATTTGGTTGACACAGAAAGCATTAGGACAGACTCAACAGTGCAAGATGATAGCAGCAGGTCAGGGAATGATACAGATGCTGATGATGCAGATATCAGACCCATTTATGACGAAGAGCCAATGGCTGAGGTACAATTGACTGCTGAATGCAATATCTTTGCTATAGGACAACAGCATACTGAGCAACCTGAAATCATTGTTAAAGGTAGGGTTGATCAGTATCCTGAAACATGTCAAGTTAAAAGTCCTATGCTTGATTCATCATCTGAAAATATTTTGCTCAAAGAGATAGTTGCCCAATTTCAAAAAGATTTTTCAAGAATGGAAGCACATTGCATTGCTCTCGAACTTAAATATCAAAATCAATCTTTAAAATCAGGGCAACATGGTTAAATTTTGAATGAAACAAGTAATAAAGCCAAGATTGAAAAGGAATTTCATGTACTTGAAACAATGAATATCGAATTAGAACATAGTGTGGCTACATTACGTAAGGAAAATGAGACTTTGAAACAGCATTACAAAGATTTGTATAATT
>BQNB010158621.1:0-15010 GCA_026074375.1 Tanacetum coccineum
TATTTCTTGATAGTATTTGATGCACTATTGTTTTTGGCTCACTAAACCCAGCATGCTGAGGCCTTAACAGCATTAGCCCATTTTCCCTTGTTTTCACTTACTACTGCTCTATACCTAACAGTAGTATCTTTTACCCTGACAGTATTAACTGTTTTATTGAAAATACTATTCTTGTTTGTGTTAAATGGCCTTGTAACGTGTGAATATCCCTTTTTGTAAGTACTTGATATTGATCTTGGATGATTCACAGTTAGTATTAAGCCAGCAGTATTAACTGTTCTGACAGCAGTATTAATTCTAGCACCAGCAGTATTAACACTTGCACCAGCAGTATTAATTTTGCCAGACCTAGTTAATATTGCTTGTGGAACAAATCTTCTATTAGGGTGAGGGTGAGTCATTTTATTAGCAAAGTTCTTGTGATTCACCATTTTTGAGTTGTTCCACACTGGTCTTATAACTTTTTTATCACACACATAATGAAGATGCTCGAAACTACCACAAACATAACAAGCTTTATTGATCATTTTAAAGTCACTTTCTAGTCTTTGGGACATTAGATTGTTCCAGTTTCTTTGGTTCCCCCTAGGATAGTGTTTGTTTTGTTTAGGCGTTTCTACCTTCTCTACTGTTTCCCTAGCAGACTTAACAAATTTTATCTTTTTAGTGCTAGGTCTAACAGTTTTATCCTTAACATTAGGTATAAATTCTACCTCACTATCATCATCAGAATTCCAATCCTCAATTACTGGAGGTCTAAAGTTGTTTTCCCTAATAGTTTTAGGTTCTACTGCATCACCATTATTTTTTACACTAGTAGACTCATGATTTGACACAAATTTCTTAACATTACTAGGTGTAACAACAGTAGTAACATCCATATTCTCACTTTAAACTATTTCATCCATAAACGTTAGATCAGGTTTGCGAGGTATGAAATTCCCTGTATAAGGTGGGGGAACTGCATGATATCCCTTGGACTTATTATACTCCTGATTTTCTAACATCTCAGATGAATTCACAAAACTTTCTACTGCGGCAGAAGCTATAGTAGAAGAAGCTGCATTATATCCTAGTCCAATTTTAAACTTGTCACAAACTTGACTTTCCAGCAAATTATTCAAAGATTTAGATGAATTTTGAAACTTTTCTAAAGTTAGCTTTAACTCATCTCTCTCTTTTTCTTCTTTTTCCAATTTCCTTTTGTTTTCAACTAAAGTATTATCTCTTAGTCTAACTTCATGTTTTAAAACATTAATTCTTTCTTCAAACACAGTCTCATTTTTCTTATAGTGAGATAGTCTAGCTTCTACAGACTCTAAACCTGCTTTATAAGATACTAAATTAAATTGAGACTTATTGTATTCTGAATTCAAATTGTCATATTGTTCTTTAAGAGTAGCATAAGCTTTTACACATGATTTAGAACAAGAATCTACCTCAGAATCTGAGCTGGAAGAACTTCCTGATGATGTATGTGCCATTAATGCAAAGTTTGTAGGATGCTCTTCTTCAGCTTGATAGCTCTAATCATACCCTCCAATTCCATCTTGAGCAACCAATGCATTTTCATTACGAGTTTCCACTGTCACAGTTCTTCTATTATTCTCTTTTTCTCTTTTCTCCTGATTCCTTGGAAGTCTACATTCTCTTGCAAAGTGACCATATTTTTGACAATTGTAGCACTCCACTTTTGACTTGTCAAATCCAACTCTTTTACCATTTACATCTAACTGCCTGCTTGTCCTCTTGATGAATCTTCTAGCTCTAATAGTCAGCATGGCCATTTCCCATTGTAAATCCATTTCTTCTAGGTCATCAGGATTAATTTGTTCTAGATCCTCTCGTGACATTTAAGGAGAATTGGGCTGACTAGCTAGGAAAGCACAGATCACAGCATCACTAAGGTTATCTCCAGTTGTAGGATTACTTTGAGTATGAGCAGTACTAACTCCATAAGCAGTGTTATCTGCTTCATTTGTGTTGTTAGTGCTGTTGAAGGACACAAAAGCCACATTTTATGGATTTTGACTTGTACTTGATGATCCTGAGATTTCAGGTTTATATATCTCTAAGTTGTTGTATAAGTCATCCAAACTGATGGTCTCTATTTCATGTTTGTTCCTCCAGATCAAAGCATGAGTCTTCCATTCAGATGGAAGACTTCTCAACAGTTTTAAGTTCATGTCCTCTTGTGTAATAACTTCACCTTGAATCTCCAACTGAGTGATAAGTTTTTGCAACCTATTTTAATTTTTCTACCAATGTTTGAAATCCATTGTACACCCCCCCCCCCCCCCCCCCCCATCACTCTAAATCTGTAAAGTTCTCATATTGTTGCTTGAGTAGTGTCCTCTGAACTTTCTTGGATTCCTTGTTTCCTCCATACCTATTCTCTATGGCTTCCATGAGCTATTTTGCATCCTTATATGAATGGAACTTCAGTTGATCTTTATTTAGGAGTGCCATCAAAAGAGTTCCTCTAGCTTTCATCTCATTCCTCATATCCTGTTTTTCTTCTGCAGTAGTAGGTTTATATTTCTGCTCAGTTTCTCTAACTTTTCTCTTCAGCACTTATTTACCATTCAGAATTACTTCCCAAATGGAGTAATCAGTCATGAGAAAGTACTGTTCTATCCTCATTAACCAGATATCATAATCCCCTGGGTTGAGGATAGGCAGTTTTGCAGTCAGAGTTGTAAAAGTAGTTCCTGCCTCCATCCTATCACTGAGAAATAGATCTAGTATATATTATTTGTTTCTTCTTATTCAAAGCTTCACAACAAGCTCTGATACCACTTGTTGATCCCAATGAATAGATCTTTAACTCCTTAGCTTGATATAAGGTTTAGTATCCTTGGATAAATCCAAAGGTACTAAGAATGAAACTTTATGTATATGATATAAACTATGCGGAATCTAGTTTATACCACTAAGAAGAATAACAGCAAAGTATGTTTGACAAACAGAAAATATAACCAAAATAATAAGCTCCAATATATTAATACGAACACTCTTTGATAGTGTTAAGGTTTACAACCTTGAAGCTATGGATACTATGAAAGACTGATATGATGTGATACTAATTCCAAAACCTAGGATCTCCTTTTATACACCAAGGAATCCTTTACAAGATAACTATGAATCTTCTAAAACATTAAGCTTATATGCATATCTTTCTAAATATATAGAATATACACAAGATAACTAATACATATCTTTTAACACGTCTTTACATCTCTGCACACGTCTTTATCTTCATGCAGTCTTCAATCTTTATCAGTAGTATAAATCCCCTCAGCAGTGTTAAGTTAGTACTAGCAGTACTAACATTCTTCTAGCAGTACTAACTGGTTTATACTGCCAGTTATGACTTAAGCAGTACTAACACTTTGACTTGGCAGTACTAAGTCTAATGAGCTTAGTTCCCAACATTGGTGTTATCACCCGCGCTCTGTCACACCCCCAAAATATCACAGTGGAAAGGTAACCGAGGGTGCTGACGTTCATATCAGACAAGTACAAGATATAAAGAACGACCTCTAACTTAGTAGTTTAATAAGTTGTTCATTCGATATATTACGTAAAACAAGTTTTCAACCAAGTACAAACCATAGTTTCAACACAGAAGATAAATTGTTTTAAAAGGTAATCAAATGAACAAAGTTTATGCATGAAATCTCCATGTGACATAACCGGAATGGGTGATTCTAACAATGAGACTCTATGATGCTAGCCATGTAATTTAAGGACCTGAGAAATACATGCTTAAAATGTCAACAATAATGTTGGTGAGTTCACAGGTTTAAGTAAATATAAGTATGAGTATGGATCACAAGATTTCATAGGTATGATCATTGTAACACATACAATATCACATAAGTAAAAGTAGTACGATTGCACTAAGCTCATGACACCAAATCCTCAACAAGAGTTTAATTGTATGCAAATCAATGCAAGTTTGTTTCCCGGCAGGTATCTATCCCCAAAATACCCATCATTCCCCAAATGGTATACGTCCGTTTGACAAGTAAGCGCGACTTATTCGGACGGGGATGTCAATCCTAATAGATCTATTCACAACATACGTGCTTACACACAGTAATTAAAGATTCATGATAGTGGGCATAAAGTATGATAAAAGGTAGTTAGGCTAATCCGCAACAGTTTAAAAGTGTACTTGTGTTCACATGTAAAAGCAAGTAGTGTATCTCACCTCAAGTGTTCAAAAACAATTTATAAATCATATAAAAGTCTGGCTATGAATCTCACCTCAAGTAAAGTAGTGATTTAGGAAAAATAATCATAGGTACAACACGCAACGAGTCCTAACCATAACCTAATTAAATAACGAGGCATTTTAGGTGTATGAAAATGAAGTGCAATAATGCATATGTTGTTTTTTTTAATTTGTATCACCCATACATGTTTGTGTTTACGTTTTATAAGGAAAAAGTGATTTATACAACATTTCAACAATTTATATTAAAGTTTCTAACACTTTTGAAAAGTGATTTTTCCTAAATTTAGAGAGTTGTAACTCTCTCGTTTCTTATCTGTTTGACACTGGTTTGGGTTTTCTGGAAAGTACTCCACGATGACTATCTAAAGTTCCTACTAACCTTTCTCAAGATTCGGACTCTACAGTTCCCAAAAATAGCTTTAAAGTTGCTAGGTCAGAAACGTTTTTCATTTTAAAGCTGTTAATATTTTTCAGAAATGACTTTTCACCAAGTTTCAAATGGTCGTAACTTCTTCGTTACAAGTCCGTTTTTAATGATCTAACTACCTACATTTAGCTTGCAATGTCTACTACACATTCCTAGGTTATCATTTTCCACCAACTAAAACTTAAAGTGCTCGAAAATGGGTCAAAAGTAGTGTACTCAACAAGGTTTAACATCAACTTTTCAGCTTTTGGTTCTTAGATTAGAAATACAAGATCACTTCCGCAAGCTATGATTTTTGAACATGTTATATCTATAACATCACATTTAAGTGTAGTAAAGATAAATCTAACCTAAGTCCATTTTTAAGGGACGAAAATAAAAGATATGGTGTAACATAGAAACTTTGCAAGTATATTCAAAAATTAAGTTTTTATACTACAAACATGTAATGGTGACTTATATAGAAGTATGAATGCTATGTATGATTAATATAAGATGTATATGGATGCTTACAAAGATTTAGAGAAGTGATGATCAAGTAAAATACACAAACTCAACCCAAAAACCTTAGAAAACCCTAATTTTATCACCCAAGAACCCTAGATTTTGTATAACACTTAACCAAGCTATAATCCAAACTTTGTGCTCCTTTACTTGCTTTTTATTGCTTCCGTGAGTTTATAGAGAGAAAGAGAATAGTAACATGTGTTAGAAAGTGTGAGAATGAGTATGGTAGGTAGCAAGTTTATATTGCAAAAGTCTAGGTAAAGTCCACATCTCCTTTTGTGTTGCATAGTAATCTTTTAACCAAAAATAGGCATGGAGTGTCTTAGCATATGTGTGTGCCGTGTAATAGAACTCAATGGGGAGGGAATGCAAGTCTTGAGATGCTAAACATCACATGCTCACATATGTAAAAGTTTTTAACATCTAAATGGTAATGTAGGATATCAAAGTAAGAAGAAAATGTTGGAACTTCTCTTTTTGGGTGTGTTAGGTGGCGGAAACAAGTGAGGGGGGGGGGAGAGCAAGATTTTGAAATTTTAATGCATTATATATAAGTATATGTGTATATGTGTATAAGTATTATTTGAAAAGGTGATGACTAAATGCATGCATGCATAAGATAAGTGCAAGATTTAAATGTTTTACGTAGAAATAATGAAATGAAATGCATATGACTTGTGAAACATATCTGAGAGTATAATGATATACATATCATGAGTAGACTAAATGTAGTCTAGAGTTGTTGTTCATTCAAAGAGGTTTTTCACAGTTTACGAGAATCACTTCCTGGTTTTAGGTTAAACAACGCACGTATACGTTCAAAGTAAAATATTTCAAGTGCGTGGCTAAATAATAACCTGGAAAAATGTCAATTGTCACAGTCTTCCCCCATTTAGAGAATTTTGTCCCGAAATTCAGTTTGTGTCATCTGGCGATAAAGTTTCTAAGAAAAGATGAGGGTATTTGTTGTGAAATTGGTCTTCGCGTTCCCATGTGAATTCAGGACCTGTCCTAGAATTCCATCAAATCTTGATGATCGGTATATGGATTTTCTTCAGTTGTTTGATTTCTCAGTCCATTATTTCCACTGGCTCCTCGATAAAATGCAGTTTATTATCCACTTGGATCTCATCCAATGGAACGACAAGCGATTCATCCGACAGACACTTCTTGAGGTTTTAAACGTGAAAAGTGTTGTGCACACTGCTTAGTTCTTATGGGAGTTCCAGTCTGTAAGCTACAGGTCCAACCTTAGCTATGATTTTAAAAGGTCGAATATACCTTGGATTTAACTTCCCTCGTTTTTCAAAACGAATGTCACCTTTCCATGGTGACACCTTTCCATGGTGAAACCTTTAGCATGACCTTGTCCCCAACCTAAAATTCTAGGGTTTTACATCTCTTATCGGCGCAGATTTTCTGTCGATCACGAGTAGCTTGCATTTTGCTTTGAATTTGTATGATCTTCTCAGTGGTTTCATGAATGATCTATGAGCCAGTGAGTTGGCTCTCTCCAACCTTAGCCCAACAGACAGGTGATTGACACTTTCTTTCATACAGTGCCTCAAATAGTGCAGCCTTGATGCTGGTGTGGTAGCTGTAGTTGTAAGAGAATTCAGCTAATGGTAAATGATTATCCCAACCATTTTCGAAATCAATTACGTAAGCGCGTAACATATCTTCCAATATTTGGATCATTCTTTAACTTTGCCCATTCGTCTGTGGATAATAAGTAGTACTCATATTATGATGAGTTCTCAAAGCTTCCTAGAGTAACTGCCAAAACCTTAATGTAAATCGGCCATCACGGTCCGAGATGATCGATACTGGCACTCCGTGCCTCGAGACTATTTCCTTTATGTACAATCTTGTTAGCTTTTCCATCTTATCAGTTTTCTTAACCGGTAGGAAATGTGCGGACTTGGTGAGAAGATCAACGATCACCCAAATGGTATCGTACCCGCTCGATGTCTTTGGAAACTTCGGGATAAAGTCTATGGTTATTTTCTCCCATTTCCATTGAGGTATCTCCAGCTGTACTAACAACCAGATGGATTCTAATACTCAGCTTTTACCTTCAAGCATGTCAAACATTTGCTAACATATGTGGCAATATATGCCTTTATGTTAGGCCAACAATATAGCTTCTTAAGATCATGATACATCTTATCCGATCCAGGATTGATAGAATATTTAGATTTATGTGACTCATGCATGATCAAATCGCTTAATCCTCCAAATTGTAGTAACTAACTCCTGCTTCTAATACATCGAGTTCCATCAGGGCGAGTCTCAAACTCCTTGTCCATACCATGAAGATTTTCATTCTTAACAGTCTCTTACTTAATTGCTTTAGCTTGAGCATCTAAGATTTTTGACGAAAGATTTAAATTTATTGTCATAACCCGAGCTCGAACTCTTAGTGGCTTTATCTATTCCTTTCGGCTTATAGAAACAGCTACAATGTTTGCCTTTCCATGGTGATAATGAATCTCACAGTCATAATCACTGAGTAGCTCGATCCATCAACGTTGTCTCATGTTAAGCTCCTTCTGGTCTAGTATATGCTGAAGACTCTTGTGATCAGTAAACACTGTACACCTTGTGCCATATAAGTAGTGTCTGCAGATCTTGAGAGCGAACACTATAGCTCCCAATTCCAAGTCATGAGTGGTGTAATTCTTTTCATGAGTCTTGAGTTGTCGAGATAGTCTATAACATTCTCCTTCTGCATTAACAGTGCTCCTAATCATTTATGCGAAGCATCGTAATAGACCACAAAATTCTCAGTTCCTTCAGGTAGTGCCAAAATTAGCGTGCTACAAAGCTTCTGCTTCTGTAGTTGAAATGTTGACTTTTCTTTCTCTTCCCACTCAAATTTTACATTTTTCTGAGTCAGTTTGGTTAAAGGCTTCGTGATCTTTGAGAAACCTTCAATGAATCTTTAGTAGTAACCAGCATGACCTAGAAATTAGAGTATTTTGGTTGGAGTCTTAGGTGCTGCCCAATCCTTGATGGATTCTATCTTAGCAGGATCAACATGAATACCTTGGCTATCAATCAAGTGACCAAGAAATTGCACTTTCGGGATCCAAAATTCACACTTTGAGAATTTAACGTACAACTCCTCCTTCTTGAGCAATTTAAGGATTTTCTTCAAATGCTCTTCATGCTCTTCTTTGTTTCTATAGTGGATTAGAATGTCATCTATGAATATAATCACAAACTTATCCAAGTACAGTTTGCACACCTGATTCATCAGATCCATGAATAATGTCGGTGTGTTGGTTAGTCCAAAAGGAATTACTTGGAACTCGTAGTGACCGTAGCGAGTCCTAAACTCCGTCTTTGGGATATCTTTATCTCTGACCCTAAGTTGATGGTAGCTTGATCGTAAATCGATCTTGTACTAAACACTCAAGCTTTGCAACTGATCTAAAATATCATCAATCCCTGGTAGTAGATACTAGTTCTTCACAGTCATCTTGTTCAGTTCACGATAGTCAATGCACATTCTAAAGGATCCATCATTCTTCTTGACAAACAGAACCGGAGCTCCCCAAGGCGAGCAACTCGGCTTGATAAACCATTTGTCAGCCAGTTCTTGCAGTTTACTAGATAGTTCTTGCATTTTTGATGGGGCTAGTATATATGGTGCTCATGCCACTGGTGCCGCTCTAGGCACCAAGTCGATTTGGAATTTGACTTGTCTAGCTGGTGAGAGTCCAGGCAAGTCCTCAGGAAAGACTTCTGGAAAATTCCAATCGATAGACACGTCTTTAAGTCGCTTCTCCTCTGATTTTTCTCCCGACTTCTTCTCCTTGATGTGTGCCAAGAACACATGGCAACCTTTCTGTAGGTACTTCTACGTTTTGATGCATGATATGATATTAAACCTAAATTCACCTCTATCGCCTTGAATGGTTAAGGTTTCATTTCCGAAGGGAATACGAATGAGCTTTTCATCACAAACGATCATAGCGTGGTACTTCGACAACCAATCCATACCGATGATGACGTAAAACTTCTGAGTTCGACGGGCATTAAATCAATATTAAACAGGTGATTTAGAAAATTCAAGGTGCAACCTCGGATAATGGTATCGGCTCTTATTAGTTTTCCATTAGCTAGTTAATGTTATACTTAACGTCTAAGGTAGTTGGGGTGATATTAATAAGCAAGCTAAATGCAGTAGATACAAAACTTCTATCGGCACCCGAATCAAATAAGACAGTAGCATATTGGTTATTGAGAAGAAACGTACTCGTAACTATGTTAGGGTCCTGAACTGCTTCTCCTCTACTAATAACAAACGCTCTCCTGCGAGTTCCTCCATTCCTCCATTACTACCCTGGTTTCCATGGTTTTGATTCTTCAACTTGGGACATGCATTCCTATAATGTCCTTGCAGTCCACATTCAAGACAAGTTCGTAGAGTTCTCTGATTGTTCACCGGGGGTCTCTGAACTTTAGCAGGAGTGGGAGTCCTACAGTCTCTAGCCATATGGCCAGTCTTCTTGCAGTTGTTTCACTTTACAGTGCATGGACCATTATGGTGAAGCTTGCACTTGTTGCAATGAGTAAACCTTCCAGCATATCCATTCTTGTTGTCTAGCTTGGCAATGTAAGCTCTCATGACCTTTTGTCATTTGTTTTGTTGTCCGAGTTGTTTTGGTAATTGCCTTCCTATTTTCTTTTGTATACACCATTTTTAGCAGCCCTTGCCTAAACCTCTGGTCCATAAAATCATGAGCCATACGAATGTCTTCTCCAATAAGTTTTGGTTTGGACGAGGTGACATTCCCATGAATATTATCAATTAAACCCTAGATGTACCTTTCAATCATCTTGCATTCCGGGGTAACCATGGGGGAACAAAGCTAACTCCTAAAAGCATCTGGTGTAACCAACAATGTCAGTACCTTAAACTGATAATTTCTAAAGCTCAGATTCCATCTTTTGAATTTCATTTCTCGAACAATATTCATCAATCATCATCTATTTCATCTCCTTCCAAGTTGTCATATAAGCTGCATCCATTCTAATAGTTTTCACATATGAGTTCCACCAGTTTAGTGCACCATCCAACAGGGTGCACACGACAAATTTCACCTGGTAGTTCTCATCACAGTTGTTGATATGAAATACTGACTCCATCTTCTTAAACCAACAAGTCAATCCAACAACTCCTTCCGTCCCTTTGAATTGTGGGGCTTACAAATAAGGAATTCCTTGTAAAAGAAGTTGTGAACCATATGCTCAATTCCTCTAGCACTTCCACTAGCTTCATTATGAGTTCCATTTCCGCTAGCTCGGTTAGCATTGTAGGATTTCATGGCATTAGCTATGCGCAGAGCAATCAATTGTTCAATTGCAGCAGTGTTCATTCCTTGTCTAGTCGTCGGCATAATTCTTTAAAATCACAAAGATGACAAGACACAATAAGATTCCATACAAGATAAAGTCATGACATGTAGAGATATAATATAATTAACCATGGCAGTATAAATCAACAACACAAAATAGCATAATCATAACTAACATAGATAGATTTCATTACTTGGTACATTGTTTTACAAGGAAAATAATGAATACAAGCGTCATATTAAAAACTACCAGCTGAGTACTACTCAATGCTTGGTAGGCTACAATATAATGAAGCTATAAGTGATACTGATCTAATGGCCTACATGCCGAATCGATCCTCCAATCTCCTTATGCGTGCTCTGAGCTCCCTCTCTTTGAACTCACTTTATTGTAGGCGAGCCTCAGAATCCTTATGACGGATCTGGTGCTTGACAATCTCGTCTCTAGCCCTTTCTAAGGCATCTTGTAGATCCGTAGTCTACTGCTTTGCAGCCTCAACTCTGTCACGCAAGATCTCTACCTCATTCTCCAAGGTCTCAATCCTCTCAAGTGAAACCTCCCTCATATGGTCATGAATCTCCTCGATCAGACCCTCATAATGGATAAGTCTAGCTGCTAACAAAGGCATAGTTTGGTGAACTGACTCACCAGTCACTGGCAAAACATGAGTTGTAAAGCTCTCCCATATCTCCTAGGTGCTAGGTGTACCCTCTTGATCCATCCAAATGCGAAATGTCAAGATAAGTAATGTCCATCTAAGAGCCTGTGACTTCTTACGAAGTCTGGTAGGAGCAGTGGTCACTGCCGGGGTCTCCTTAGTGGCCTCTGTCTATGGTGGAGTCATTTGGAACCTTTTGCGAGGTGGTAGCATATCTGATGGTGGTGATGATGATAATGGTAGTGGTGGTGGTGATGGTACTGATGGTAGTGGTGGTGAAGGTGACCTGGATCTCTTACGAGATTTGATGGTAAAGGTGATGGTGGTGGTGAAGATGGCGCTGATGGTGATGTTGCTTGCGAGGTGGTGCTGTTATCTCCTCGGCAATAGCCACCTCGATAGCCGGTGAGAAAGTAACTGACCCATTAGTACGTAACTTCTAAGGGTGTCGCAATGGGATCTCCTATCCTGGCTGAAGGACAAGGGCAGAGATAGTGGGTAGTAGTCGGGTAGGTGGTGGCTGAACAAATGGTGTAAGTGCAGTTTGAGCCTGAAGTGGCTCGTCAGACTCTATTCAATCCTCATTCGATGTGTCATCCTCTGTGGGATCCTCCTCAGAAGATGCCTTTGGATCTGCCTCTTGAGGGTCCCCCTCAAAAGGTTTGAAATCCGAGTCAAAAACTAGGGTGTAATCAGGTGAAGCCGGCATATAATCCGGTGATAGCGGTGCAGGTGCAGCAGGCAAAGTGGTATCCTCGGCCTCTGGATCAGTCAAAATGATGCACGGGATGGACATAAGTATTTATATAAACATCAATTATATAAAACCAATTTAATCATATACATAAGTAAGCATGAAAGTATAGTGAGTATGTGCGCGGAATGTAATGATAAAATGTTATGATACAACGGTTATAGCCTAGGCCTAACAATGCAACCTAGTTCTCTATAACCTTGGCTCTTATACCAATTTGTCACACCTCCAAAATATCGCAGCGGAAAGGTAACCAGGGGTGTTGACGTTCATAGCACACAAGCACAAGATATAAAGAACGACCTCTAAATGAGTCTTTTAAAAAGTTGTTCATTCGATATATTACGTAAAATAAGTTTTCAATCAAGTACAAACAATAGTTTCAACACAAAAGATAAATTGTTTCAAAAGGTAATCAAATGAACAAAGTTTATGCAGGAAATCTCAATGTGACACAACTACAATAGGTGACTCTAACAATAAGACTCCATGATGATAGCCATGTAATTCAAGGACATGAGAAATACATGCTTAAAATGTCAATAATAATGTTGGTGAGTTCATAGGTTTAAGTAAATATAAGTATGAGTATGGACCACAAGATTTCATAGGTATGATCATTATAACACATACAATATCACATAAGTAAAAGTAGTTACGATTGCACTAAGCTCATGACACTGAAGCCTTAACAAGAGTTTAAGTGTATGTAAATCAATGCAAGTTTGTTGCCTATCAGGTATCTATCCCAAAAATATCCGTAATTCCCTAAATGGTATATGTCCATTTGACAAGTAAGCGCGAATTACTCAGACGGGTATGTCAATCCCAATAGATATATTTACAACATTCGTGCTTACACGCAGTAATTAACGGTTCACGATAGTGGGCATAAAGTAGGATAAAAGGTACTTAGGCTATTCCACAACGGTTTAAAAGTGTACTTGTGTCCACATGTAATAGGAAGCAGTGTATCTCATCTCGAGTGTTGCAAAACAATTTATAAATCATATAAAAATGGGGCTATGAAACACACCTCAAGTAAAGTAGTGATTTGGGAAAAATAATCACAAGTACAACACGTAACGAGTCCTAACCACAACCTAATTAAATAACGAGGCGCTTTAGGCGTATGAAAATGAAGTGCAATAATGCGTATGCGTTTTTATAAACTTTGTATTACCCATACATGTTTGTGTTTACGTTTTATAAGTCAAAAGGGATTTATACAACATTTCAACAATTTATATTAAAGTTTCTAACACTTCTGAAAAAGTGATTTTTGCTCAACTTTAGAGGGTCGTAACTCTCTCGTTTCTTATCCGTTTGACATGGTTCTGGGTTTTTTGGAAAGTACTCCGAGAGGACTATCTAAAGTTCCTACTAACCTTTCTCAAGATTCGGACTATATAATACCCAAAAATGGCTTCAAAGTTACTAGGTCAGAAACGTTTTTCATTTTATAGCTGTTAATATTTTTCAGAAATGACTTTTCATCTATTTTCAAATTGTCATAACTTCTTCGTTAGAATTCCGTTTTTAATGATCTAACTACCTACCTTTAGCTAGCTATGTCTACTACACATCCTAGTTTATCATTTTCCACGAATCAAAATTTAAAGTGCTTAAAAATGGGTCGAAGTACTTAGCAAGGTTTAAAAGCAACTTTTCAGCTCTTGGTTCGTAGATTAGAAATACAAGATCACTTCCGCAAGCTATGATTTTTGAACATGTTATATCTATAACACCATATTTTAGTGTAGTATAGATAAATCTAACCCAAGTATATTTTTAAGTGACAAAAATAAAAGATATGTTGTAACATCAGAAACTTTGCAAGTATGTTCAAAAATAAGGTTTTTATACCACAAACTTGTAATGGTGACTTATATAGAAGCATGAATGCTATGTATGCTTAACATAAAATGTATATGGATGCTTACAAAGATTTGGAGAAGTGATGATCAAGTAAGATACACAAACTCAACCAAAAACCTTAAAAAACACTAATTTTATCATCCAAGAACCCTAGTTTTTGTATAACACTTAACCAAGCTATAACCCAAACTTTGTGCTCCTTTCCTTGCCTCTTCTTGCGCCGTGAGTTTATAGTGAGAAAGAGAAGAGTAAAATGTGTTTGAAAGTGTGAGAATGAGTATGGTAGGTAGTAAGTTTATATAGCAAAAGTCTAGGTAAAGTCCACATCTCCTTTTGTGTTACATAGTAAACTTTTAACCAAAAATGGGCATGGAGTGTCTTGGCATATGTGTGTGCCGTGTAATAAAACTCAATGGGGAGGGAAATAAAGTCTTGAGATGCTAAATATCACATGATCACATATATAGAAGTTTTTAACATGTAAATGATAATGTCAGATATCAAAGTAAGCAGAAAATGTTAGAACTTCTCCTTTTGGGTGTGTTAGGTGGCGACAACAAGTGAGGGGGGGGGGGAGAGAGCAAGATCTTGAAATTTTGGTGCGTTATATATATGTGTAAGTATTATTTAAAAAGGTGGTGACTAAATGCATGCATGCATTAGATAAGTGCAAGATTTAAACGTTTTACGTAAAAATAATGAAATGAAATGCATATGACTTATGAAACATTTTCGAGAGTATAATGATATACATTTCATGAGTAGACTAAACATAGTCTAGAGTTGTTATGCGGTCAAAGATGTTTTTCACAGTTTGCAAGATCACTTCCCGATTTTAGGTTAAATCATGCACGTATACGTTTATAGTAAAATATTTCAAGTGCATGGTTGAATAATAACTTGGAAAAATGTCAATTGTCACACACTCCGCCGTGGAGTGCGAGGGACTAACATTGCAACAGACCGATAACCCCAAGTGTAACACCCCCAAATTGGGTCGCAGCGGAATATGGGTCTGGGGGTGGTACTTCATAGATCAATAGCACAGGATATATATAAGAACGACCATTTAAAAGTCATTTAAAACTGATACATTGGATTTAACAAATTGTTGTTACATAAGTCCGAAACTTCACTTGTTCATTGTTCAAAATACAAAGATTTTAGTCCATAACA
>BQNB010158622.1:0-15010 GCA_026074375.1 Tanacetum coccineum
AAGTTAAGCAAACGCTAAGTCTCGAAAGCTAAGGGGAAAGCTAGAGTTTAAAACTCGGTCAAGTTAAAAGCTACCTAATTCTATGGGCCTACTTATTTATATATTTTTATATTTTCATTATTTTTTTCCATTTTTATATTTATTATTTATTATTTATTATTTTTTTAATATATATATATATATATATATATATATATATATATCATAATAAAACAATAAAAAATTTAAAATTTTGGTCAAAACGGGGTTGTGTGAGAACACATATAGGCACAGGTAAGATCATATTTTGGCAGAAATCCCTCACACACTTAGAATGAAACATTGGCCTCAATGTTCAAAAGCACCAGGTTTTACCCCCACTATTAGGAACGAAAAAGGCAAATGCATAACAATTCCAAGTGTGAAAGGGGAAACACAATATATATACATGATCAAGATTGAGGATTCCAAAATAAGCAGAAGATCGAAGACCAGGCGATTGGAGGATTGAAAACAAGCACGGGTCTTCATGATCTTAAAGGATCCTGCAAAAACGGAACCACATACCATAGAAAGAAGCACGCCCTCACACTTGGGCTATAAAATCACACACTCATTTATTAAGAAAATAGAAAGAAGAAAAGACACGGGTTGCCTCCCGAGAAGCGCTTGTTTTTGTGCGAGTCTCTAGCTTGACTCTCCCCATATCATCGTGATATTAGGGACGAAACATGTGGAAGAGCAAATCTCAATCGGACCTTCATTCAAGATGTTTAGATAAACATTGAAGCACATGAAAGTTCTACTTCGATGAGATACCACCGGCTCAAGACTAAAAACGAGAATGCCGGGGTCAAAAATGGTGTCTTTACTCCCGGAGGAGAGAAGAAAAGGAGATTCCACCGGATAGGTGAAATAAAGAAGAAAAATTTAGATAACATATGTGAGGGAAAGATAATGGCGATCCTCAAAGGGTAATTTCACATATGTTGGAGTCCCCAAAGAAATTTTGACAAATTTTTGTAGTGTACGAAAATGAGTGTAATTTGAAATTTATTGATGCTTTTGATATGAAACCAATTGGAGGTGATAGCCCTAATGGCCTTATACAGGTATCTAATTTTTTTTTTGAAAAGTTATTACAAAAATATAAAGTTATACTCCTTTTCCCAGCGGTATACCAGATTTGACTAGTTTTAGAAAAACAACGATATCTCACTCATCCGGAGGAGTTACAATTCTATCCAACTCACCACATGTACTTTAAACACGTACCAACATCTCAATTGGCTTTCCCAGGTGCCATAAGACCAAAAATAATTCACAATTAACCCCACAACCTGCTAGTTACAAAATGCCGTAAAATACAATTCAAAATCCAACCAACCACTATTTTAATTCCTCCAAACGCCAGTACAAAGCCATATCCAATGACTTAACACTCTTTCGAACACATCAAATCATGGGTTTTCAGACCCAAACGTTTCAAGACTTACTAAGTAGAGGTCGATACAAAAGGATCAAAACGCAAACACACCAACTTTATTCGAAAGCTCCAAAGATAGATGTCTCTAAACGGCGCATTACGCGAGAATATGTTAATAGTCGTTTTCCAAAACAATGATGGTTCATGGGATGACACATAAAAGTCATACTCCCATCAACTGGAAAATCTCAAAATGATAGATTACGAAACAACATATGCAATTCAAAATCAATAAAAAGAGTGTTCAAATTCAAAATCAATTAGTAAAATTTTCAAGTGGGACCGAAAGCTAAGTCGAATCCCGACATCAAAAGATAACAAAGTAAAGTCGCGAGAAAGTCTCGGAGATAATCATATAACAACGATGTTTTCATCATATGTCAAAATAATTTTATCATACCGCATCGAAATATTTAAAAATATTAAACCATTCGCAAGAAGCGAATATTAAAATATATATAATCGTACACCATAGAACGAATGTCATATATATATATATATATATATATATATATATATATATCAATATATATATATATAAATAACAGTATATAAAATACATATATAATAATCTATACTATGTACCAAGTGTAAAACCACTTGTTACGCACAAAATATGCACACACAATATACCCACATAAGGCTTCTAAGGATCGGAACGATGCGCTCACTGGATAATCGTACAAATGGAAAGACTCGTTAAAATTTCCAAAAACAGTTGTAGTCCCAAGTTTTTAAACGACTTTTTTCAGCTAACAACTCTAGATCTTGTTTCCATTTTGTAACTACCCCCAAAATGTGATACACACGTAATACACAATTGAGGTCCTACTCATAATACATGCACACGATCCCCGTAAAATGTTAAAGATACGTTTATAAAACTACCAATTTCATTTATTAGAAAGATCATGTTACAAAGGTCCCAAAAGACAAAGATAATTACTAGCTTTACAGTGGTGGGGGAAATTATAATAACGACTACCATTTCTAAAACATTATTTTTATTAAACGACACTATTCATCGAGACACCGTCCTTGATATCTGCGTTCAGCCCCATCCAAGCCATTAACAACCACTAACCTGAGACACATGCTTAAAAAGGGTTAACAAAACGTTGAGTGAATTCATAGAGTTTACAAATAACAGTTAGAACGCTTATTTGGTTCAACAAAACATATAACATTGCTCGTAAGACAAGTATAAAAATATTGATTTCCAACTAAATGAGCCCATGTACCGAAACTTAACATATTCATTCTCGTAGGACGAAATTATGTCCGAGAAGTATGCCACTTCTCCTAATACTAACTACAAAATGTCCGTTTGACAAGGTGGTCACAACTGATTCAAACCCCCGACAGGGTTGTCAAACCCAATAGATCTATTTAATGCATTAGCGTTCACCCACAACAAGGCAATTAGCGTTCACACAGAAAAAGGCATACACTCAATAGTGAATGGAATCATATATAGCATCAAAACATATTGCGTTCTCATTTTATAAAACAACAAGTATCCCCCTCGCGGGCTTAAAAAAATCACCTTGATTGAAGCTGAAGATCAATTAATCAAAACAATCACAAAAATCAACGAACACGATCACGACAATAAATTACTTCGCTCGAATAACTAAACCACAAAGTATGGTCTACGATGCTTACATCGTGTATCAACCAAATCATATATATAATCTATGATATACTATACTATATATTATTATATATATAAATATATAATATTAAAAATATATAAATATATATTATATAGTGGTATTTTCATACAAAAACCACTTTTTGTACAGCTACAGAACTATTTATAAACCATTAGATTATTTGATCAATGGCTATAAATAATTGTGCCATTTATGTAATTATTTGAAAGATGAAACCATTGTTTGTAAAACTAAAAGGGTAATATAGGAAATCAACATTTAATATTTCTATAAACCGATTCACTCATTAGGAAACAGATCTTCTTTTATCAATTTATTTTTTTAGGTTAAGAAGACTTTCTCTCCATATCAAATTATTCTGGAAGCCTCTTCTACACTCACAATAATCTCTACAAACCTGCCTCTAAATTCAGATCTCGTTCTTGACCAAATCATCATCTTTTACAAACAAAAAAACATCACAATAATCTCGATCACGTTCGTAGCCGATTAGAAGTGCGATTTTGAAAAGGTAATGAAACCACTATCAACTTGTATTTAATTTAAAGTCTGATTTTTTTCTCTTTGATTCGGCTACTGTCTCAATTATTCATCAATTTAAACATAAATTCTAAACTTATTTTTTTTTATTATCAATTTTACATATTCAGAAAGTTTTTCAATTGTAGATAATGTGATTTTGTGAATGCTAAATCCATATTTTGGTAAAACTGTGTATTATTATGTTACTTTCTAATTCAGCAGATGCAAAAATAATGCATAATGATATATAAACCAAAAGACTTTGATCTAATAAAGAACACGAATAGAAAGTTTTTGACTTAATGATACTCAAGGTGATCAATAATTAAAACTCCCCTTGCTCTCAAAACGAGATTTTAAAAAGACATTTGCGTGCAAAAACTCCATCAACTATGGCCTACATGTGTTGTTTGGGATAAATAATTTGCTTGAATTACGTAGAATTTTGTTGAGTGTTATTAATTTTTTCTGTACGAATGTTCTTTAGGTTTTATGTGATTGTTTGCTTTCTCGTATTTCTAACACCCCTAGAGTTAGTTATGGATTGGTATGTTACTACGAGTCAACTCTTTTTGGACTTAATGAGAAGTTTAAGATGCTGAGTTATCTATCTTATGATATCAAATTCTCTTCTACTTTACCACTGTAAAGGGGAGAGTAGACTTTAATTTTCTTGTGTATGAGGACAGAATTGGTTATTTTTTGACAACTTATTTTAATGATGACAGTTCAAAGAAAGTGTTGCACAATTTTCCCAAGAACATATCGCTCCTCATGCCAAAAAAATAGACAAAACAAATTACTTCCCAGAGGTTCAGTTCAAGACAACCACAACATTGTTTTTTATACAATATATGTTATCTGTACACGTCTACTAATTTCTAAACATTTGACTTTATGTTATGTTTATTACTTGAACCTACAGGAGGTAAATATTTGCCAAAGGTTTTGTTTGTATACAAACTAGTTAATCCTTTATATTATTCCATGACTTCGTTCTTATTTCTTTTATTTATCTTAAAGCTAACAAGTGGGGAGCATGTGGGAGTTCTTGCAATGAGCGAGCCTAATGGTAATTTTTTTATGTTACTTGTTTCGAGTTTACCTTGAATCATTGGTACATTAATGAAGCATTATGTTGAGTTTATTGTTCCTTTTTTTCATATCACAGATGTACAGATGTTGTTGGTATGAAATGCAAAGCTGATCTGTTGTTGATGTCGTATGAAGTTATAAAACCTAAGTTGGCTCCAGCCACTACTATTGAGAAAAAGGTGGTTTAATCCAGTATGAATAATTTAGTTGTGTATTTGGTATACTTATTCATTAGTATGTTTATTTGATGTTCGGCTAAAGGATGTGACTGTGTAGTAATAGTGATATTAATATGTGTGGCAAATGAATATTACGATTTTATTCGAGTATAATAATTTTAATCAATCTCGTTGTTTTCAAGTAGTTTATAATTGCTCAGTATCCGTCAATTTTTTTGATTAGTAAATGGGATAATGTTGCATAAAATACGATGTGTATTATATAAAGTGTGATGTAAAACAATTATGTACTTTTTTCTAATGTGCACTAAAAGCAAGATGAAGGTGCTTAAAAAAATTTCAAGCGTGCAACATTAGTTTTTGGTTTGACTGTGCATAAATGTCTACAACAAATTTGACGAGAAAGCGCATTTGCATATATGTATACTTGGAAGGGTACCAAACGTTCTAAGAAATTTGATGAAAAAATAAACCTTTCACGTAAATGTTCTTGGAAGATGGCACACCATGTTTTTGAAATGACGTGCGCATATTTATGTTGAATGTACGTCACATATGTTTTTGAAACAAGAATACAAGTGTATTTTAATCGTATTCATTTATATCAAATTATTATGTATAGTATTTATGTTTCGGTTTGTTATGAATTTAGAGGTTGAATGTGTATGTTTATGTTTCCAATATTAAAGAAATATATATAGCAAAAACATATATGTAATTACCATATATTAAATAAATAGACATCAAAGTTTGATGTTTAAACAATTCTATGCCAGAAACATATGCAAAACGTGTGCACCTTAATTTCTGAAAACACATATGCACCTTAATTTCTAAAAAACATGTATACTTAAAAAAGTATAAATTAAAAAAAATTAATTCCGAAAATTAAGGAAATAAAAAAACATTTTTTAAATTAAAAAATTCACAAAGAAAAATTAAAATGTGTTTTGACTTTTATACCCTTTTGAATTAAGAAAAACATTTAATAATATACTAAATTTCTATTGGTCCAAAGTGGTTCTGTAGGTTTTGTACAAAAAGTGATTTTGTATTGAATGGTCCCCTAAGAACCACTTTTTTGTACAGAACCACTCTTGGACCAATAAGAATTTAATATTAATAAATAATTTTATTTAAATAGAAAGGGTATAAAAATAAACAAAAGTAAAATGCATTTTATCTCATTTTTAAATTTTCTTTATTAAAAAACGTTTTTTTAAACCTTTATAATTTTTCAAATTAAAAAAATAATATTTTTTTAGTTTTATATTTTTTTCAGCATACATATTTTCAGAAAAAACTAGTGCATATATGTTTTTTTAATATTGTTAATTTCATATGTTTTTTAATGTAGATTTTTTTTGCTTATAATGGTAATTGCACATATATTTCTAGTGTACACTCTTTAATCTTCAAACTTTATAACCAAAAACATAAACACATATATGTAACCTCTAAATTAACAAATCAAGAACATAAATATCATTATTTTTTTTGATATTAAATAAATTACAATTCAAAAACAAAGTATTATCAAATTCACTATAACATATGTGCACTCTTCCAAAAAAATACATGCACAGCGTTAGTCGCCTCACAAACATATGTGCACTCTTCCAAAAACATATATGCATGCCTCGCGAACATATGTGTACGACTTCAAAAAATCACAAGTGCATGTTGATCAGTTCTTAATCAACACGAAAAACCGGTGGTTCTATGATTAAGCCATCACCACTGAAACGAAATAAATAAAACAAAGAAAGAACTAGTTATATCAAATTATGTCATGTTAAATCGATTGTGTCAACTAGTAACAAAAATAACATAAAAAAAAACATACGTATGTGACCCACTATCATTTTGGATTATTTGACAACTGAACAAACCTTTTATCATGGATACATAAGGCCACTGCATTATTTCTTTCTTTCATAGTATTGACGAATGAAGGTATTTTGCTAAAAACAATGCTAAAAAGAAATATCCAATCACTAGAATCATAGTGCACGTCTTTCCATAAAACATATGTGTACACTGAATGTTATTGTGTGATCGCTGATCTTGCAATTTATCTCAATGACAAATATAAGATAAGCCCTTATTAGATAATGAAAACTGGTCTAGAACACAACAAGAATAAATTATCACTTTTAAAAATACAACAAGAATAAATTATCACTTTTAAAACATAACAGGGATAGATCAATTATTTTATACATCATTCGGACCTAGTCAGACAACTGATCATATCCAAGGTTATAAGAAAATACATAACAATGGCAAATTACTTTAAATATTGTTATAAGGCCTTCATGATGATGTTGTTTCATTAAATAACATCACAATATAGATCCCACCTCAAAGCCAACAACATAACTGCAATTTAATATCGAAATCAAAAAGCACCCTTTACTCGGCCCACCATTATCTCCTATTTTACCTTGTTAGAAAACTTGATAGGATCAAATGAAAACATAGACGTCAGATTCTTAATCCTTTAAAACGTATACATTTAATATAAAAAGGAAAAACCGAATCTTAAACAAAAAACTTACAATATTTGAAGGTGGTGTTGGATAGAAGATTTAATCGAGCTTTTAATATATGTTTCAGTGCAACAGATTCGTCCTCTTTATGTTCCTTAAAATAGGTTTGCAACAAGATCAGATGGTTTCGTTGTTGGTTAATCAGATTTGCGACGGTTAGTGGTGGTGATAAGGAGGCGGCTAGGGTTTTGGGTGAGGAAGATGAGATAAAAACTGAAAATGATAGAGATAGAGAGAGAGAGATTTGGATTTAATGCCCCGTAAAAAATACAACTGATTGTGTGAAATTAGTTTCCAAAATAAAAAGAGGAATTCAAAAAAATATAATTTAGAAATACCATCTATACCCTTGATTTATTTTCTTTTTTCAAAATAAGTAATAGGTATTTACAAAAATGATATCTTGCATTGATATGATGTACATCATGCATTATTAGGAGTAAAAAGGCTGGTTATGTAGGTTCTGTACAAAAAAGTGATTCTGCAAAGAAAATCCCAATATATATATATATATATATATATATATATATATAATGAATATAAATATATATAATAAATATAGTAAAAAAATATATAGAAATGATATATATATATATATATATATATATATATATATTTCATACATGTGATGAGAATTCCACTTGCGTATTAGATCCTAAAACCCCCACACTAATTAGGATTACGATCATTCTTTCATTTAAATTATACATATCATAATCCAAAAAACTTTCTACTTAATGGGAAACTATTTATTTTTGAAAAAGTTACTATCTCTGGAGTTAACCATATTAATAAGTCTCTGTTATAGAATTATATTTATAATATATTGAATTTAATCTCTTCGAAACCCTCGACATCAATTTGATTTATTAATTACCCGTATCGGTTTATGTCCCGTAAATTACAAAAGTTACCATTTTTATAAAATCTCCTTGTTTCACAACAATCGTTAAATCTAAGTTATTATACTAATAATAGTAATATCGTTTAATTACTTTTATAATATCCGAACAACTTAGTATTAACATGTTGACTTTCAAAAGTCAACGTTAAACTTTGTTTGACTTTGCTTTTTCATACACATTTCATATATACATAAATCTGACCCGCTCCAAACGACCCGCTATATCATATTTTCATGACTCGGATAAAGAAGAGATTTTATGTAAAACGACATTCCGGACAACTTTTTTAGTTTTAGCCGAGACCCAAAACCTGACGGAAAATGACCAAAATGCCCCTGCAAGTTTCTGCTGGAACTTTGACATTTTTAATAAAAACACAGACTTTAACCTTAGGTTTTGACCCGTTATTACTCGATTTTAGGATTAGCGATCCTCGCGGCAATGTAATACATTATTCTGAGCAACTTTTGTGTTTCACCGGAAGGCCGAAACGGACTCGAAAGTGCTCAAAACGAGTCTTTAATTTCCTGACAGCATCCATTATTTTATACAAGTGCTGAGTTTTTACAAAGAAAATATATATCTCGTTTTCGCTCTAATTTTTTCGTTATTTGGAGTTAGAAGCTCCATCTTATATCAAAACGATCGTCTAAGTAAGCTTTTTCATATTTAAAGTCAAAAATTAGATTTTATGAAATCTCGATCCTCGTTTACCGTGCCAAACTTTCTGCTCACATTTATATTTTATAAAACACTTTAAAAATCATTTTTAGGCTTTTAATCCAACTAGAACATGTCTATAATGACATATAAACATCACATAAATAGCGTAATCGATTCACAATACGATATATCCTAACCCCGCAAGTTTTTTCCCATTCATCACATGCATGTATCGAAATCAATTCATATTGTAAAACAATCGAAACAATTACAAAAGAATACTTACAAAGGCTCAAATGAGCTAATGGAAAATAGATTCGACATCAACTTGATCCTTGTCCTTTTGGCCGCGGCTCGAACCAAGACAAAACACAAACCCTAAATTTTTCAAACTAAATACCCACTCCAATAACACTTGTTTACCAACATTAAACACCATCTTTGGATAAAAAACACAAAACTTGACACCAAAATCATATTTTTTTCAAAAACTTAATGCATGTGCAATATTGTAGTGAGATATGAAGGCCTGATACAAGATTAAGAATTTTAATTATGATTTTATTGCATTGTCGAAAAAGGTTGACCGAAAAATGGGTGTGGAAGTTGGGCAGGTCGTGAATAGTAACAAGGAGGAGAGAAAAATAAATTTTTGACTAAAAGTGTATGTGTGTGTAGGTGGCTTTATATAGAAATGAAGTTTGGCACTTTGACACTTTTAGTCCCTCCATCCTTTAAGTCTTGCAAAATAAATTTCCCTCCTTTCTTTCTTAGATTTTTGACACACGATACTTTTACTTAAATTAAAACAACAATCATGGCTCGGGATTTTACTTCCGAGACCATTTTTATTTTCCGTCACCTTTTTCTTAGTTTAAAACATTTAATAAGATATGTACATTTTAAAACGCGAATCCGGCAAAAAATATAAAATCTTGAAAAATAAAATAAGTCGGGGCGCGTCGAAATATTTATGATGCCCGAAACGCTTGACGGTCGCGCGGTCAAACGTTGACTCGCAAATCGACTAAAAAAATAAAGTTTCCAAATTTTGTTCGTAATAAAATACGAAAATAATTATTTACGACAAATGAAAATTTAAATGTCGACGTTCGTTCACACGAATTTATAAAATAAAAATAACGACGTCGGATTCGCGATCGTCATACGCGTCGTGAAACTCGGGTTGTTACATTTCACCCACCTTAAGGGAGCGCCGTCCCGGTGCTCGTCCTTTCTTACTCATCTTGAATTTCTCCTTCGGTGAGACTGCTTCCTTACGATTGGACGGCCTCACGTACCCGAATGCAGAAATTATTCGATATAATACTCGTCTTGACTATTCCGGATGGAAAGTCAATCAAAATAAATGTTAATTTATATCGACAAAATTCGAAAATATAATTACAACTGCTCTTATTGTAGGAGACAAAATACGCCATGAAACATATCCGGGAAAACATAAACCACGTCGTTTCCAAACGAAAGACTTTAAACGAAAGATCAACCCAAATCTTAGTTTGGTGATCATTTTAACGGAACAAAACGCACATCCTTACACAAAACTAAAACATACGTCGATAACTAAAACAAAGATAGGCGTCAATAATGAAAACCGATATGTATTTATATCATTATCCAAATCAAAATACTCATCATTATCCAAAACCAAAATACACATGTCGCCCTTCCGGTCTCGTTTAATAATGCCCTACCGGTTGCGAAAAAAATATTCTGGAGTACCTACGACCCCATCAAATGCATTATAGCACAAAAATCTTATATTCAATTAAGCTCATAATTGCCTAGTAGTCATTTTAAAATGACTCTATATTTCTACCTAGCTTATCATCACGCTTAGCAAAAATCATGCTTGCCTTCTATAAGTTTTAGCAAATCATCTATGCTTACTTATCAGGAAGCCTCAGCAATGGTTATGCTCATCAAGCGGGTTTACACCTAACTATTTAGATTGCTCATTATACTAAGCTTGCCAGATGGCCAAGCTTTGTGGAAATGATCTCGACTAAATCACGGCTAGATTATGGCCAACCATAGTCAAGCTTGTGAGTTGACAACCCACAATTGACAATGGGCTATCCAGCTTACGTACCTCTCAAATCAACATTCATCTACATTTGGGTAAGAATACCCGTTCACTCACATCCTAAGCCACACAACGAAAACACCAAAGCGTCCTAAACGCTTACTACCATTCAAGAGCACATATCACATAAGACACCTAAAGCACATAATTTGTTAATCTAGCAAAAAAACCGCTACTATCATAGATTCTTCTTCAAGGATATAGTAAATTGTTTCATATTGATTGAACAAGAGGATCAATTTTATTATCCTTTACTTGGCTCATTTACCTTGATGTGTGAGTTAGCAACGATTGCCATATATCTCTTAGCGTTTTACACATAAAAATTCTTTCGTATTCCTTTTTAGGTAAATCACTGTAAAGAACCATTTTAGCTTCATTATTTTTAGCAAGTTTCTTTTTAAGATCATCGGATTGTTCTTCAAAAGGAACAACCTCTAAAACTTGGGTTACTTCATTTTTGGTAACCAGTGGAAAATCACCATTCAAGATAATATGCCAAAGATCTAAATCTTTTGCTTTCACATAAGTTTCAAATCTATTTTTCCAATAAATAAAATGATCACTTTCAAAAAGAGGTGGTCTTTGCATATATTATCCTTCTAGATATTTATCCGAATCCATAGATCGATTCAAGCTTTAATGTACAATATACGCTAAAGATCTTGGGTGACCTTGGCTCTTGATACCAATTGTGAAAACTTGAAGGGGGGTTGAATAGTTTTGACCATTTTAAAATTAAAACTTAGAGTGCCGACTTATGTGAATTCAAGAGATATACACAAGTGTATAAGATAGCGATGCAATAAATAAATAAACTAAAAAAATATATAAGCAAGTAAAGATAAGAAAGATCAAATCGATGACACAATGATTTATAGTGGTTCGGCTACGAAGCACCTCTTCGCCCTACTCCACTCCCCAAGTACCCAACTTGAGAGTTATCTTCACTATGTCAACAAGCTCCCTTTAGGCGAAGAAAACCGTACACGTCGCTTACACTTTTTCCGGTACTAAGCTAAATACCGAGTTCTAATTCGAGATAGAACCAATCTAACACACTATGTATTTTGAGGCCTAAATACTAACCTATCATACACATATGATACACACAACACACAACACAAGATATACAAGATGAATGATTATCACAAACGTGATGACACAACTAAACTAATAACACTTGAAGCTTGACGTCTTTTTGAGTGTTCTTTACTAAAGAGTGGAACGAGTTGATCACTTGTAATGGATTATGTAACAAGTATAATGATAAAAGAATATGCAAAAGATAAAATATGTATAAGAAAAATATTTGTCAAGAGTTATTTGAAATGAAGGAGTGAGGTTGGTATTTATAGGCAACCATTTGAATTTCAAATCCTGTCCCAGGGGAACAAGACGTGCGACCCACGGATCCACCATCTCCTGGATCCGTGCAGTGCATTTGGTGGATCCGTGGGAGGAGCTGGGACAAAAATTGTCATTTAGTGATTAACCCCAAATCTATACAAAATATTGTTTTGTACTTATTAAAACTAGTTTAATAGATTCTTCTAGAAGAAAATATTTCTTATCATGAATAAGGAAATATTTTCTAGATTTGGGAAGATTTAGAAAGATTGTTTCCACTTATGGCTAATCCTATTTTGTCTTACATGATTAATATAACTAGCTTATAATTAATCATGTGTTAGGTTAAATCATTTGATTAGAAAAGATTTATGAAAATGATAATATTTTTCTTTGATCATTAACTATGTTTAATAATGCCATATTCATACCTTAATTGATTAGTCGTCGTCAAGTAAACTTTCGACTAAATAACTTGTTTACGTAAACTTTTACGTAGTATGACATTATATTTGTTATTATCAAAACATGAAGATCATTAAACATAAATATCGTTTTTGCGTGAATATTTGTATTAACAAATTATCATACGGCCAACTCACAAATCATTTTGTTGTCATCCTATAAACTACCTCGTTTCTATCTTGTAAACTATTTTCTCACACTTTAAACCATTTTGATACTACTTTATACATAACACTATTTTGACGAAAATGAGTATCACATCATTAGACCTCAAATAAACATAGCATGATCACTTATGTATAATTCAGGAAGGACCATGCCATGCTGAGAGTAGTCACCATAAAACTTTTTTCAAGAACCAATTTTCTTTTTATATCAAGTTTTGTGTGCATATTCATAAAACGTGTTTGTCACGGGAAACTAAATTAGTAACCATAGCAACTAAGTAGACCTTTACACCAACTTACTATAAAGTCGACGTCATCTTACGCTAAATCCTAAGTCGAAAAGTCGAGACGCATCACTAGTCGCCCTAGGACAATTCACGATCAAATTACTCGCCATTAAGGAATTTGCTAAATCACCCATTCAACGTCGACGCAATGCCATAGAAGTTAGTATTGGTAAAACCATCATAGGTAAAATCCGTTATCACTCTGGAAAGGCGAATGTTATAATTAATGCTTTAAGTCAAAAAGAACAGATAAGACTACTAGGATTTAAACTTTAGCCACCGCAATAAATTTGAAACTTAAACGTTAAGCTGAAGCAATTAAGGAGGATAATGTCGAGGATGAAAAAACTTAAGTGGTATATGCAAGGAGTTGAAAACCCGTATCAATGACACTCTCTATGTTAAGAAAACAAAATTTGTCATCACATTTGGAGGATTAAGATAAGTAATCCACAATAAGTAACCGCACCTCTTCATCAATACCACTCTGGTAGGCAACACAAACTAAATTTCAGGACGAAATTCTTTTAACACGGGGAGACTGTAACAATTCACATTCGCGCATCATTTTACGTCAATAAATATTTAACTATTTATTTTAAACTCTTACGCGCTCACTTTTAATTTTCAACGTTTAGTTAAATCGCGTAAACTAAAAATCAATATTCAATGTAAACGGGCATCAAACAAATAAAAGTTTACGTTAAACAAGTGTTATATCAGTTTTACAAAGATAATTTATAACTGTTCACATTTTATTTTTATACGTTACGTAAAACGTTTACGTTTCGCAATATTTTGCATTTATGCATGCATGGAAACACCACCACCTTTCTATACTTCAACAATTACCCACCATTATACTTAATATCAAAATTTTATAAAACTCTTACACTCTTTCTCTACTTGGCCGGTTACAAGCTTCACCAACACAAACACATTCAAATTAAATCAAACCAAACCCACTATCTAATAAACTACACTATCCTTTAACCCTTGGATAATCCCCTTTTTTTATTAACTAGTTCAAGCCATAAACCTTGTCTCCCATGCTCTTAGAGTTTCACTAGAAATGGGGAAAAAAAGAAAAGAGACAACAATGTTCATTGAAAGATCACTATCACTCTTACACTTAACCATGTCTTCCTTATACATTAACATACTCTATTACAAGCCTACCAATATTTAAACTACAAAACCATAACCCTTAACTCTACAAACCGTCCACCCTCCTTTCACCCTTGATACCTTATCTTTGATGGTATTTTACAAGTGGTATTACTAGTTTCTCATCCTATAAATAGCAAGCAAAAAGTAAACTAACACACACACTTTTATTTGCAAGATAAATCAAACACAAAACCCTCTTTGTTGCTCTCCTATCTCATGGTTCAAAACATCACCAAGAAACCATTTATAGTTTTTATCCTAACATTATTACAAGTTGATGACATCAAATAACGTCTATTTTATAGCATCATTTATCCCACATAATTAACTCATTTTATATAATTATTGCAAAGAATTGTTACTTAATCGTTTATATTTGAGAATTGCAGTAATTACGGAGTACTTGG
>BQNB010158623.1:0-15010 GCA_026074375.1 Tanacetum coccineum
AAACTTTGATTTCTATTAATCTGTTAAAGTGATTACAGATTACTAACTATGAGATATGGTTGTATGAGATGAGTTGTTCTTATTCTTCTCTCTCTAATGCCGTAAGGTTCCTTTTATAGACCAAGGATAAACCCTAACAGACTTACAAAATGCACAAAAGATAATACATATTCTTTCCTACGATATCTCATACATATCTCTTAAACGGTACTAACTATTTTATACTAACGGTACTAACTATCTGAGCAGTACTTAACACTTTGTACTGTCAGTACTAACTATAACTATCGGTACTAAGTATATACCTAACGGTACTAAGTCAGGAATGAATAATTCCCAACATATTTAAATTATCTATTAAAGAGATAATTTATATAGAGGTAACATACACACTTTATGATATCGTTTTATGGTCATGAACTCAAAATCACATTAAGGATAATATTCTCTTCCTAAAGCCACTGAAATACAAAGCCTTGGTTTATTACATTAGCTATAACATCGTAACTCATAAGCAATATCTATGCTAAATTATGTATACCGTGAAAAAAGTTTTTTCCCCATAACTATTTAGACTAATTTCATATAGACAGACAGACAGTGTAATAGACTTAACAGATGTCAACCTACTAAATGTCTAAACTTGAGTACCAAAAGTCAACACAGATAATAGTTAAAGACAAACAAAATTTTCACCAATGACACTTCCTAAGTTGACGGATAAATGCAAAACGATAAATATAATAAGGGAAATGCTAACAACAGCCCTAAGGGTTGTCGTTAAGCAAATAATTATTATTACAATACAACTTATGAATGATTCTGATTGGATGATAATTCAGAAAAAAATGAAGACAATTTCGGAATTAGTGAATACACATTTGATACTTGATTGTGATTGGTTGAATTTTATTATTACAAACAGTTGTAATAAAATATATACTCTTAACCATAACCCTTAGGGCTGTCATTAGCAAAACCCATATAATAAACATAACAATTAATGAAACAAAGTTGAACCATACCGGACATTCCTACTGATGTTGTTGCTGATTGTTTTGCGGTGGAGGCATACCAGGCCTAGGAGGACCGAATCTCATATGGAGTCCTAAAGAATGAAATCCTTAAGTTCCCACAACTATTAAGAACACCATTCAAACTCGTTAATTGTATTGCAAGGTCTGGAACGGCAAACTTAAAACTTGTTGCAGTAGCGTCTGTAGACGATACAATTAGAGTAGGGTAAAATAAGTAAATAACTATGAGTACTTTGCTTCTTAATTAAGAATGTAAAACAAAGAGTCAGAGATGTATTTTATTAAAAAGTAGTTAAATTAGCGAATAAAAGTTTGATCCAATTTCATTTACTCAAAACAGATTAAGTTGTTATAGTGCCAAATGTGACATTTGAATTTTCACATGTGAACATTTAGGCTGAAGCAAAGGGGAAGTCTAGATATTGTACGACGTTCCTACAAAATTTTAAATTTTAACGATATGTGCAAGTATGATTTCTAGGAAAAATACGTTACAAAAGTTACATTCCAGCAACATTTTACCGGCAGGTCAGACCCATTTGGCCGCACGTTTTTCACCCAGCCACATAGGTCAAGTCCAAGTGGCCGCCGACCAAATGGGGTTTGCAGCCGACAGAACCTTAGTATTAGGGGTGACATACTGGTTAATGTAAATCAAAACAAAGAGGAAAATTACCTTCATTACGCGCGGTACTGGAATGTCCAATTCCAGTGGCAAGGATTTCATTGTTGACAGTTTGGGATCACTGACACTGCTTCTTCTTGCAGTTATCTTGTAAGGAGGGTTTTTCACGACTGTTTCTTCAGGGGATTTCATTTCAACGATTTCAGGTTCCTCGTTATTCAAGACTTCTACCTGAGGATACTTTAAATTCATTTTTCTTATGATTTCATCGGTCTTGTTACCATTTGCATCACAAAGTTGAGTGCTTTGATCCATACCCTCTTCTTCGCCCGTTAGCAGTTGAAGCCATTTCTCAATGTTTCCTTTTCCACATTGCTGTCTGCTCTTTTCATCCTCCTCTTCTTCTACAAAATCATCGTCAACTGGAAATCGGATGGCGTATGTGACCCCTTTTTCTTCTATTTTCATGTTTTGAGGTTTGTTTTCATTTTCAATGGCATTTGCAGTCTCATCTTCCTCTTGTGTCTCAGCTTCAGACGCCTTATGTTGTTCTTCCAAAAACACCCTTAACTGCTTGTGCTCAGAGTTGACACTTGGCAAGTATAAAATAGTGTTCTCGTCTCTTTCTTCCTCAAAAGTTGGCTCTTTCACTTCATTGATTGGTTTTAGGTTGTTGATATAAGACGATTTTATCATCGTTTTCATTGCATAAGATTCCATCAATTCTTGATCTTTTTCTCACTTATTGTTCCCATTCAGGTCTTGTTTGTTTCTCGAGTTCGTCTATATGCTAAAATTTCTTGTGAAGCTCTCTTTCTGATGAATCACACATTGCTTTCTGAGCTTCAAGCCTAGCCATGAGTGAATTACTTGCTGCTTGATTCAACAGAGCGTGTTCTTTGTAAATGACATTCCTGCAATAAACCAGTTCGTTAGTGTTTACCTTTGGTTGAATTTGTGCAAGATAGAGTAGCCCATTTCGACCAGTTCACCGATAATGGGTCGATTTGGGTTATGTTTTCTCAATGGGTCAAATGGGTATACTAATACTAATAGACTCGTTATCTGACCCGGCCCCTTGAAGTCCTATATTTATTGAAAAAGTTGTAGTTTTATACATATATTTTGAACTTAATGACAATTCTATGTGCCTACGGGAATCAAACAGAACACTAACATCCATATACCTCCCAAACCCATATCTAGCAGACACAGACCAGAAACAAACACCACTTGTCCAGGAAACTCTACCTAAACCACATAACGTTCTATCAACTATATTATTTATATTTAACTTGTGCAATCCATCTGATCTATTCTCATTATAGTAAAGCCGATGATCATGGTGGACAGCCTAACATGCTGGTGGTAATGGTAGGTGGTGTACAACCACGCGGTATAATCTAAAACAAACACCCCCTAAGAGATTATGAAATATAAGCCGAAATCAAATAAGCTCATACGCCCATATATAAGCTTAAACAAACACCCCTTTAGCTCATAATACCGCGGACGCATATAATAATTTAGGGGAAACCAAATAAGCTCGGCCGCCTAAATATAAGTTAAAACAAACACACCCATTATATCGTCTATTTGAATATAAATCTTGTACTCCAACATACTATTTTGCTCCTAGATAATTAAAACTTAGGGGTTTTTTTAGGGGGGGTGTATGAAATTAATTAATAATGAATTGATATGAAATGATGAAATGATAAAAAATAAATTGAAAGACTTACGGGTTCACTTCTCCATTGCTTTTAAATTACCACAAATGCTGAAAATACCAAGGTTATAAATAGCGTGAAGCGTGGCGTAGCGACATAGCCAAGCCTCAAGCTTTAGCGTGAGGCGTAGCAACATGGCGTTTTTAAAGCGTGACTTAAGGCGGCAAAAAATATTTATAGATTTATAGATTATATCATAGTTTAGAATAATATGAGTAGTAAATATTATTAAATTCAAGCATCAATCCAAAATATTAGTAAATCCAAGCATAAATCTTAAATTTTAGAAAATCCCTTAAATACTTCAAAAAAACTCGTCACGCTATGCGCTATAGCGCGCTTTATCACGCTATATGACGCTATATTGCACGCCACGCCTAGAGACGACGCCTTGGCCTGTTTCGTAACGTGGAGGCCACGCTTCGCGCTATGGCGACGCTATGGCGCCGCTATAGCGCGCTATTTAGAACCTTGGAAAATACCACTTATTTTCAGCAATCGGCTTAAGTAAAACATTAAGTCTTCAATATGCATAAATACTTGTATTTACGTAAACAATCAACTATTTTGAGGTTTAGGATATCGTGAACTCACCCGGATGACATATTTGAATGTCAGAACGTTTGGCTCAGATTTGCAAGTGCGTAGCCGGATACTTCATCACAATGTCAGAACGTTTGGCTCAGATTTGCAAGTGTGTAACCGGATAAATGGGAATACGAACCTGCCATGGCTGCAAACACTAATATGGGTGTGTGGCCCCGCCAAGATACAGGCCGCTTTAACCCATCATGTTCCAGCAACACATAAAGCAATAAATCATCATTGCCCACCATTTCTACTAAACAATAGATATTCATTAAAAGAAATAAGCAGGAGGCTCAGATTTGCAAACATAAGAGCAATACCAATCATCCGCCATGGCTGCAACCACAATATACCTGTGGTTGCCCCGCCAAGATATATGTGTCAGTAAAGTATGCTCATAAAAAAGTATAAATGCCAAAAATCATCATCATCGCCTTTATTAAGAGAATGCTACTGTTTTCGTTCTACTTTTTTTTACCCTCCATGGCTGCAAGCACCATGCACGTGGTGCTACCGCACCAAGGAGTGAGTCACTTTCACCCACCACGATCAATAACAAATAAGCTATCGTGGAGTAACCATATCAGGCATAACCAAATGCAAGCAAGCGTGATTGAACTTACTATTCACCAACACATTGGGTAGCCGACCCGCCATGGCTGCAAACACCACTTCGTGATGCCCCGCCAAGATACGGGTCGCTTTCACCCTTAATGATCCAACGACTTATTGCATTTTCAAAATAATAAATGCACACCAAACACTCCTAAATTAGCAAATCATTCACAAAATGCAGTACATGCCTGCAAATATAATAATTTGCCCCGCTATAGTTACATGGCTGCAAATATAACAATAGCCATTCGCAAGTATTTCCCACATTGTATCTCCATCTGTTGGGTCATTCATTGCCCACTGATCTTTCACTTAGGATTTGAATACAAAATAACCTAAATGTAAATATCCTTTAACAATTTAAGGTCACTGAGTGAATAGTCGCTGTTAGGAATTATTGTAAACAGACTTAAGTCTGGTAGTTATAGAGTTAAGTCTGGTAGACATAGTTAAGTCTGCCAGTACTAAGTTAAGTCCGGCAGTGCTATAGTTAGTATTGGACTTGTCTAGTTAAGTCTGTTTATGTAACAGAATAGTGATAATAGTTATCTTAGGAGATATCTTAGGAAAGGATATACATTATCATTTCACACGTTTGTAAAGCCCATTAGGGTTTCCTTGGTGTATAAAAGGAACCCTACGACACAATGTTTAGAAAGAGATTGAAAATAGTATTCTAATAGAAATTAATAGCAAATAGCAAAGTTTTACATTGTGTTCTTCTTAGTACTTGTGTTAAGATTCCGCATTAGCACATAGTATTCATAGTCAGTGTCTCTCATATAGTTGATTTGGATTTATTCAAGTTAGCTATTGTCCTACAAAAGGCTAAACAGATCCAAGACTTTGGACCTACAAGTGGTATCAGAGCCTCTAGAGGGACTCTGAGTAAGAAGAATCACAAGAACACAAACAATCACTTTCAGATCTAGAAAAATGTCTCAACTTGCTAATGATGATTTCTCTCAACATCTTAGTGATGATGTGCATCAGAAAATGGTACTGCAACCAATAAACCAAAACAACAACAACAACTCATTCCTACCACAACCACTATCTCAAATATCAAACTCCCAATTCTGAAGAAGGAGGAGTATGATATATGGGCTATGGAGATGGAGCATTACCTTGAATATATTGATAATGATGTTTGGAAGGTAATTCAGAATGGAAATTCAAAGAAGAGAATCTCAACTGGAAAAGATGGTGTTGTTAGAATACTTCCACCAGTATCTGCTGCAGAAATTCATGCTGTTGAAAAGGAAAGGAAGGCTAGAACCATCTTACTTATGGCCATTCCCAAGGAACATCTGAGAAGATTTCATGGAATGGACGATGCAAAAGAAATTTGGGAAGCTATAAGGACTAGATTTGGTGGTAATGCAAATTCAAAGAAGACGCAGAAAGCTATTTTAAAACAACAGTTTGAAGCATTTATATATCAAGTTCAGAAGGGTTAGAAAAGGGATATGATAGGTTCCAACAACTACTCTCACAGTTGGAAACCCATGGTGCTGAAGTATCAACTAAGGATGCAAATCACAAGTTTCTTAGATCTTTGCCCCCAGCTTGTTCAAATCTGGCAATGACAATGAGAACCAAACTAGATGTTGACACTTTGTCCATTGATGACTTGTATAATAACCTTAGGGTTTTTGAGCAAGAACTCACAAGTACCTCAAAATCATCTGCAAGTGCTCAAAATGTTGCTTTTGTCTCACACAGCAAGAGCAGCAATAACAAGGTTAAGTCTGGTCATACTGGTCCCTACAGTACTTACACTCCTTCTACTTCTTCAAACAATATTCCAGAACGAGAAGTTCCTGCTAGTTTTGCTGATGAGGTTATTTATTCACTCTTTGCTAAACTATTAGAAGATCTGGACTTGCTTCATGAAGACCTAGAACAGATTGATGATGTGGACATTGAAGAGATGGACATAAACTGGCAGATAGCAATGATTGCTATTCGAATGAAGAAGTTTTACAAGAAGACTGGAAGGAGAGTTCGAATTGATGGAAACAAACCTGTTGGTTTTGACAAAAAGAAGCTTGAATGTTTCAAATGTCACAACACTGGTCATTTTGCTAGGGAATGCACATCCAATGGGATAAATGATTGAAAGAAGAGAGACTCATTTTATCAAGATCAAGGAGCTGGAAAGAAAGAACATAATCAAAACTGTTTGCTGACTATGGATGATGGTGTTGTCAATTGGGGAGAACATACACTAGAGGAAGAAGAGACAAATCATGCACTCATGGCTATCATCTCAAATAATGAGGTATAATTATGTTCTAAAACTTGCATTGATTCATATAATAAGCTTAAAACACTATGTGATGATCAAATGAATCAGTTAGGTGAACAAGAAGCAAAAATACTTGCCTATACACTAGCTGTTAAGAAATTAGAAGCTCAAGTTGTTACTTTTCAAAAGCAGCAATTATCTCTAAATGAACAGCTTACATTTCAAGCAAATGAAATATATGCAAAAGATGAAAAGATTAAAAAATATAGGAGAATAGGAATGAAAGCTGTAAAAGAAAAGGAACAATTGCAAAAAATAGTAGATTCATGGAAAAATTCTTCTAAAAACCTTTGGAAATTAGTTGATTCAGGTATGACTTCAAATAGTAAAGTTGGCTTAGGATATGAAATACAATCAAACAATGAGGTTTTAAGCTATGAGGAAGAAATGAATCGTACTGTGTTTAAGTGTACAGAAGAAGATTTTCTTAACAAACCTTTATACAGTAGATTTTCAAAGACTAATAATTTCAAAGGAGTTCCACATCCATTATATGGAGACTATACTCCTAAACCACAAGAGGAAATTGATGATTCTTTGTATGTTTATGGTAAAAAGGGACCTCAAAAGCCTGAAATTAGTGACTCAGATGACAATTCCACTGAGCATTCTACCTGTCAATCAAATGACAGTGAAGGATCTTTTGGAAATCCCTCTGAGCACTCTTCTGAGTCTGAATCAGAAAGTATAAGTGTACCAAATGAGATGTCTACGTCTAAGTCTGTTACAACTAATGAAAAAGTTGTGTCTGAATCAAAAGAAGTTGAACCTAGTTGTGCAACACACGTAAAAACTCCTAGGCAACAAATGAAAAATCAAGGGACACCTGAAGTTAAAGGAAAGAATTGGAATAAAATGATGGAAAGAGAACTAGGAGAAGGTTACTCTTTCATCAAGAAAAAGTGTTTTGTTTGTGGCAGCCTAAGTCATTTGATCAAAGATTGTGACTATTATGAAAAGAAAATGGCAAGAGAGGCTGAGTTTAAGAAACAAAGGGTTTTTAATACTGGTAACGGGGTGGCAAAACCAGTATGGAACAATGCAAACAGGGTTAATCTGCTAATCACATTGTAACCTAGACCAGTAAACTCATTGGCTAGTTAGGCAAAATATTAATTCTGATTAGCCCTAATGTTAATATTGGTAGGGCAAATGTTAATTCTGTTAGGCAAAATGTTAATTCTGTCAGGTCTAATGTTAATACTGGTAGTTTTAATGTTAATACTATTAGAACTAAACAACCAGTACCTGTCAGTAACTCAAACAGTTTTATTCATGTAAGACCCCAGGTGAATAAAGTTAATCAAAGAAGTCATTTTTCAAAATCACATTCACCTGTGAGAAGACCCATTGTTAGAAATACAACAAAAATGACTTACTCACATGCTATAAAGGGAAATTGGGGCAGCTGCTGTTAAGGAACCAGCAGGTTATAATTGAGAACACAAGACTAAGACTCCATTATAATAGGGGATCCAATTTTGTTCGAAACAGAAAAATGCTAAAGGACCACAAGGCAGACCCAAGCCTGAAAAGGCCTGGGTCCCTAAGAGAAACTAATTTCTCTTTTTCATGTGCAGGATCATCCACTCAAGAACATGGAGGATAGAGGTATATTTGATAGTGGATGCTCAGGGCACATGACTGGTAACAAGGATCACCTGGATGATTTTGAAGAATGCAAAAGGGGATATGTTACCTTTAGAGGTTATACTTGGATTGCATGAAGGATTGGAGCATGGATTAAAGTAGAACTGAAGTTGTGCAAGAGTAATTCTGTTATGTCCATGAATTAATTCTGGTATTTACTACTAATCCTGGGTAAGTTTATAGTTAGTTTTGACAATATGAGGTAATAGTGGTTGATCCAGAACTTAAAGTTCGGGATAGTACCCAATATTAATACTGGTAACTAGTCGTTAGTACTGTTGTGTCTAACAACTTTGACTTTTCTTTAAATATGACCGTTAGAGCAAATTGCGGGTATATTTAAGTGGATAATGATACCAATTGAATAATTACTGTTTTAACTCACCTACAATAGTTTTCTTCATTAAAAAGAGACTATTATCTCGGAGTACCAATTGCAATTCATTTTTTTCTCATATAAAGTCAATTAACAGATACAATCAGTACTAAGTACATAACCAACAATCACAACCTCTTTACTACAATTTCAAAGAATGGCTTCCATGAAATACTGCGACAAGCATAACCAAGTGGGATTCTTAAAGAAACCTGAAGAAAGTACAGGGTTTGCAGAGATAGTAGATTTTTTAAAAGGTTCGCATATCAGGTATGCCTTGACACATAATCCCACTATCCATGACTCCCTAGTCAAACAGTTTTTATGCAGACCTGCAATGCTCAACTCATGCAGATTGGTACTCTAGAACTAAGTAGCAACCATAGAAACTCTTAAGTATACAACACTGAGGCAATCTGTTCGAAGTACAGCTCAATTACAGATGCATCAAGGATTTCCATGTTTGCAAATACAAAAGTATTGAAGGGATGGGTAATATGTGGTAACCAACAGATGGTACTTTACATTTAGAAAAGTCCATTTTAACACCTCAATGGAGATTTTTGTCCAACATATTTTTCCATTATATGAGTCCTAAAATTGGTGTGAATGGGATCAATTTGAAGCAATCTGCGACTCGCTTGATTGTGTCTTTCCTAATGGCCAAGGATTTATACATTTCCAAAATAAATCTTTGATGGCATGGTGGCAAACTGAAGTAAAAACTAAGTTTTGATGTACCCTCAAATTCTACAAATGAATTTGGAAATACAAAACTAAGAATAAACATCCTATTTGGCTATTGTATTGACCAAAAAGATTTTAGGACATGAAAAGGTATTAGAGGGTACCAAGACCATTGTTGCTCCTATGTTGGTCTTGTTTGATGTGATCAAAGTGCAGAACAAGCAGATCAAGCAGTGGATCAACCATCACCGTCTGAACTATTACCATCTTCATCTCACCCACCTGTGCTATCTGCAACCACTGAGCCTGAACCTATACTTGTAGCTGAACAAATAACTTACCCTACATTACTTACACCAAAACCTGATAGTGAACCCATTGAGCACACCTTTGAGCAACCATCACCTGAACACCAACCACTTTCACCTAGATTGGAAACTGAATTTCCACAATCACAAGATTCTATAAACCCTCATTGTCGAAATAAAGAACTATGAAGTAGATTGACCAGCTTCAATGGTCCTAATTTGATCACAAAGGTTGATAGTTTGGAGACAGAACTAAAGCAGACTAAGTTGACCATGGGAAAAGCACTTGTGAAATTGGTGAAAAAGGTAAAGAAGATGGAAGATGTTCTCCAAAAGAGAATTGTGTGGTTCTACTGATTCAGAGGATCGAGGATGCAAAATATTTCTTCAAACAGGGAGTGAATTTACAAAGAAGTTTGGATGAAATGGTTTGGAAAATGATTAAAGAAAATATAGTTTTTCCGAACTCCAACACAAGGCAAAAACTTCAAGGAGGAAGATATCAGCCCTACAACCTTGGAAGCAGCTAAAACTCTGTCAGACTCGGGAAGGTTTTCGATTTTACTTTGGATAAAAGTAATTTCTAGAATCCTCGCGGAATACTTACTATACTATTATTGATATTATCCTTATACTATATATTACGTATACGTATTTGGAGACGTATCAATTTTTGGCGCTGCTGCCGGGGAGGTGTGTAACGATTATCGTGTTTCGTTCGAAGATTAGTGTTTTGAAGACCCTTCCTCGTGAAGTTATTGTTTTTCATTTGTGAATATTTTCTTAATAAAACCATAAAAATACAAAAATATTTTACACTTCTAGTTTTTTTATTTTAATATTAAAAATAACCGTTTGTTAATCATTGTTACGACTCACCTTTAGATTACGAACTATAAGGGAAGTTTAAGGCGGGTTTGATCCCAAGAACATCACCCAAAAGGAGAAGGGTTATTCTAAATAGCGCCTCACGCTTACCAGCTCCTCCGCTTTCTTGTACATATTTTTAGAGAGTTACCATGCACGTTTGACTTTCGGTTACCAAAAATATTTTTCTTTCTTATTTTAATGAATAATTTTCAAAATCTAAAAATATTCTCCTTTACCCTCAAATCCATTTAATTCTTTCTTTTTATCCTCTATATTGTTTAAATCTTCGACATGTCTTCATATTACCAACCTAGTTGCTACGGGTGTGGAGGTCCTTTAGACGGTTCGATTTGTCGACAATGAAATTGCGAAAGGTGTGGAAATATGCGTTATAGAGGAATTTGTTTTCATTGTAAGTATGATACAAATCCGAATTCTCTCAATTTTTCCGACTACCCTCCACAACCCCAGTACGAGACGAATATTTGTGAGTTATGTGGAAACGATGCTCATTTTGGTTACGATTGTTCACCTCAAGTTCTGTTTGTTTACAATCAGAACTCGTGTTTCGATCAAAACTTCGATAATAATTTTCCACTAACTTCATCGAATTTTTCACAACAATATCTTTGTTGTGAAAACTGTAGGGGTCCACATGAAACTTTTCAGTGCCAACCGATGAACCAAAATTTCTATAATTCTAATTCTTTCGGTTTTGACCAATTCCAACTCTCGTAGTTTCCCGTAATTCATCAACCTCCTCAAGAAATTCCGTCATTCATCATCCTCCTCAAGAAACGAGTGTGGAAATTTTGCAAGCCAGAGAAAACTTAATGGAAACTATTCAAGCCTTTTTAAATGAGTATGATCATATACCTCCTAAAGACAAGTGCATGGCTTTATTGCTAGCTGAGGAGAGATTTCTTAAAATTAAGCAAGCTGTGGAAGAAGAGCAAAATCAACCTGAAGTTATGCAAGACTTGCTACTTAAACTTATGAATGATTTGCAAATTCTTAATGGAATTCAACCAAAACAAGAAGAGCAGGCAGTTCAAAGTTTTCTTCTAAATTGGAATTTTCCTATGGTTGATGATGAGTATACTATTATATATAGATCGTATAAAGCAATCACACCAGACTTACCAACCGAGGAGCCCAATAACTCTCTAAATATGGTGGACGAGCATCTTAACACTATTCCGGAAATGGAATCGAACAAATTAATAAAATCTAGTGTTGAGAACCTTGTCCCAATCCCAAGTGAGTCCAAGGGTATTTCCGACGATATTTATGATGTGTCGTTTTGTGATAATGATCATTTTGATGCCGAATGTGGACATATTGACTCTTTGCTTAGTCGAGATATTTCGATCACATCTCCTAAGATTGATTTTCTTCCCGAGGAGTTCGCTGGTGAACTCGATCTTATTGATCCAATTTTATAAGGAATTGATGAAAACGATTTTGATGAAGAAGAAGGAGCGATTAATATTGATATTCTTCAAATCGAGGACGAAATTCTTCGTGAGAAATTATTAAATGTCAATCTTCTTATTGAAAAGATCAAAGCATTGAATCTTATTCCTTCTATTCCTTTTGTGCTCGAATATCCCTCCTCTTCTCCTATTCCCGTTGTAGATAGTGACTTTCTTATAGAGGAGGTTGATACATATCTTGTTCCGGAAGACTCGATACTACTGGGTATTGAGAGTGATTATGACTCGGAAGGGGATGTTATTTTTCTTGACAACTTACTTAACGATGATCCTATTCCCGAGTATGAGCATTTTACCTTCGACATTGAGCCCGATACGGCCGTGATAAACAATTTTGATGAGCTTAATGAAGATGAATGTTTTGACCCAGGGGGAGGTGAGATTGTTTTTTCCCAAAATGTTGAAGATGACGATTCCTTCACATTTGTCATTCGGACTTTTCTACCGTATCTCACCTACCATGTGGATTCTCCTTTACTTCTCTTCACCGGGAGTGAAGACATCATTTTTGACCCCGGCATCTACATTTAGAAACCGGTGGCATCTCATCAGGATGGAACTTTCATGTGCTTTAATGTTTATCCAAACATTAATGAAAGCCCGATTGGAACTTTCATGTGCTCGTGACTCGGTTAACAAAAACAAGTGTTTATATCTTCTTATCTAATATTGATGTAAGGAGGCTCGCTTCTTCCTTTCTCGTGTTTCGTATTTTGTTGTTTGTGATGTTTATCCAGGATTCCCCGGATTTTGAAGGCTCTCGTGCTCGGTGTTTTGTCCATCGTCACTCGATCTTTAAATCCTTCGCCAACTTCATTTAGGGAATCTAATATCCAAATCTTATCGACTAACTTTTATTTTTAGCATACTTAATAAACGGCTTTAGATTTGCGTAGAAACCCCTATATCAAGATTATGCATTGAAATTAGTATGGGGGTATTAATCTCACATTAAGGACAATGTGTAGTTTTAGTATGGGGGGGATCTATCGATTTGATTATACCTGCGACTGTTGTTCTCACGTAACCTGTTTTTCCACAAAAATATGTAATTTCTGTGAAAATGGCAAAATTTAAAAAAAAAATTGTGAATGATAAAGTGAAAAAAGTGATAAATGTTGGAATAAAGTGATGAAATAAGTGTTGTGACACAAATAAAGGTGAGAACGAGAAATAAATTTTGACCCGGCCGGTTTTATATCTTAGCTTTCTCCTTAACATAAATTGATTTAAATTTGCTTATCTTTTATACAAGGAGCTATAATAAGTAAGTCTAGCTTAAAAAAGTCAAGATTTTGCAAGTTCCCATAATTGATTTTAAATATGCAAAGATCGATTTATTAGGCTAAGCATTCACGAGTTTCTTTATTAGAAATTTTAAATTGTGAAGAATGAGAAATGATAGTGTTAATTATAAGTCATGATATTAAACGTAGAATAGTTGGTTTTCTTTCAAGCTCATAAGTATTAATTGTGGCTTTTTCTCCCATTATCTTGTTTCACTTTTATATTAATAATGTTTAAAAAATAAGGTTGTCCGGTTCGACTTAATCTTTAGTGAATTCTCACTAACTTGGAAGACGATGCCAATAAAATTGGTACACATCGGGATTCAGAATTTGGCATACTATATATATCATATGAATAATTGCTTTACTTACTCCTTAAAGAGCCTTAGGGTATATGGGGTAAGTAGAGTTAATCATTAGATTACTTATGCCTTAAAGAGTCTAAGGGTATATGGCGTAAGTGATTAAATTGTTCATACCTTAAAGAGCCTTAGGGTATATGGTATAAATGATTGAATCATGTTTAATTAATGATTTGTTTGTACCTTAAAGAGCCTTAGGGTATATGGTGCTAATTAAATCTCACTTGATTTATGTCTTAAAGAGCCTTAGGGCATATGACATAAGTTAAGTTAAGTAGCCTAATAAAAGCAAAATTTTGGTCACTTCGATGTGGACCTCATCAGTTTTCAAGGATAGGGGTTGAAGCTAATTTTTATCTTCAATCGTCCCGCTTTATTTTTTGATATAATAAATATCGAAACAAGTCTTAAAGAGCCTTCGGGTATATGACAAAAATAAAATCTTGAGATATAAAATTAAGAATAAGGAAGGAAAAGTAATACACAATTAATATTTATGAGTAGTGTTAGTATCATGACTTATATTTGGCAATGATCTTGTTTTTAAGCTTAGTATGGAAAAGTGAAAGTTGGGGACGATGAATTTATTTTTGTTCCATGATCCTAAGTATTATCAAGAATAATGAAAGCATAATGTTATAAAGTGTTAAAGTATGGAAAGTTATGAAAAAGCATAAAAAATGGAAAAATGTTGAAAATGGAAAAATGGGTCGTTTCTTAACTATTGAATTCTTAATCCCTTTAGATGAGCACTTAGCTACTTTTCGAAGTGATTAGTTTGGAGGGATTGGAATTTTTAGTTTTAAGCGTGTATTAATTATATTGCGTGAGGACATGGCAATATCTTAGTATGGGGGAATTTGGTATGTGCTAATTTACACATACCATTTGTACACTATATTAGGCCAAAAAGACCACAAAAGGACAAAATTGCATTGTATATTGTGTGTTTTGTGTTATTCTTGTGCAGGGAATGGATATAGGACAAAAAGACCAAAAACAAGCCCAAAAAGGACAAAACCGGACACGAAAATGAAAGAGCATGAAAAGCCGAGGGCAAAGTGAG
>BQNB010158624.1:0-15010 GCA_026074375.1 Tanacetum coccineum
TTCTTGTTTGAACTGCTGATTGTGGATCTCCAAGAATTAAAGTTGAAGGATGAATAGAGTTAATCCTTGATGTGGGAATAGGAGTGACATTCACAATAGGTTCTAAGTTTGTGAAGTCAGCTACTGCACCCTCATCATCATAAGATGAATTTGTAAAAATACCATCAGTAGGATATTTATAAATGTCCTCAAGTGCAGGTATTTCTAAGTCATCTTGTTCATGATTGGTTGGATCAGTAGAGGATAGTCCATCATAAGGACTGTCAGTACTAACTGGTGTGCTAGCAGTATTAACTATGTTAGTACTGCTAGTTTTAGCAGCTCCTGCTTGTAAAAGTAAATCCTCAGTTTCTTGGGCAAACTCCTTCCTGAGAGCTTCAGCTACATCATTAGCTTCCTTTTCTTGCCTCTTAAGTCTTTCAAGTTCTTCCAAAAAGGCTTGATCCTCCTTATCTACAGGGTTCTCATCTGTCTGTAAATCAGGATGTTTTTCAAAGTAGTCCTGAGCAGATTCATCTTCTTTTTCAAAATCACCTGCATCAATATTATCTTTTGTACCTACATTATGATTAGCTTCTTGTGGACCTGCATGTTTGTTAGCTTGATTCTCTGATCTTACATGTTGATAATTCATTGAATTAGTTAAATAATCAAGATCAAACAGCCAAGTTGGTCATTTTCCTGCAACATTTGGTTTATTTTCTAAAAAAGTTATGTGCAGGTTTTCCTTAACTCTCTTGGTTTCTAAATTGTATACCCTAAAATCCTTGCTTTGTAGAGAATACCCAAACTAAAAACCCTTCATCTGATTTCCCATCAAACTTGCCCAGATGGTCAATGGTATTCAAGATTGTCACATGGCACCCAAAAGGTCTTATGTAGCTTATGATTGGTATTTTACCAGTTACAAGTTCATAAGGAGTCTTATTATGAGGCTTGGTCACTAATACCCTATTAAGAACATAACAAGCAGTACTAACTGCTTTAGCCCAAAAAGTGTTAGGTAAAAATGAATCTGCTAGCATAGTCCTAGCAGCCTCAATAAGGGTCCTGTTCTTTCTTTTAGCAACTCCATTTTGTTGTGGAGTTCTGGCATTACTGTATTCCCTCTTGATCCCTTTTGACCCACAGAATTCAATAAAATCCCTGTTCTTAAATTCTATACCATTATCACATCTAATTGTTTTAATCTTTTGATTTAATTGGTTCTCTATTTGTTTTATAAAGTCCTTAAGGATTTCACTAGTTTCATCCTTAGTTCTTAAGAAGAACACCCAACTAAACCTGCTAAAATCATCAGTGATAACAAGGCAATAAGTCTTATGGTTTAAGCTCCTTACAGATGTAGGTCCAAATAAATCCATATGAACAAGCTGTAAGGAGTGACTAATGGAGCTCACTGACTTGGCCTTACAGGAGGCCTTGTGTTGCTTTCCTTTCTGACAAGCAACACAAGTGTGGTCATTTTGAAAAATATTTAAAGGTAAACCTCTGACAATGTTTCCCTTTACAAGTTTATTTAAGTTTTTCAAGTTAACATGACCTAACCTCCTATGCCATTTGTTAGATTCATCAATTGTGGCCTTTGCAATTAAACAAGCTAAACCTCCTAAAGGAACAATGTTCTCTAAATTGAAATAGTACATATTGTTTTGCCTAGGGATTCTAAGTAAGACTTGATTTTCATCAGGTAACTTAAATTCAGGAGACAAAACAAGACATTCAGAGTCAGTGAAAAGAACTTTGTTCTTCTTGTCACATATCTGTGACACAGAAAAGAGATTGAAATACTGAAGTTCTTTCACAAAGCACACATCCTTAAAATCTAACTTTTCTATTTTTATTTTAGCTTTACCAGTTATGTACCCTTTACTTTCTCCAAAAGCAACAGGGCCACCATTAAAGTCTTGATATTCAGCAAGGTAGGCCTTGTTTCCAGTCATGTGCCTGGAACATCCAATATCAACAATCCCTTTGTGCTTTAAAGCTCCGTGTGGATAATCCTGCACATCAAATAAAAGAGATTAGATTCTTTTAGGGACCCAAGCCTATTTAGGCTTGAGTCTGCCTAGTGGATCTTTGAAGGTGAAACAATTTCTAAGACTTGATCCACTATTGTATTTGGAGATATTTTTCCAGTAATATCCTTTTTGTCTCCAATTACAACCTGCTGAGGGCTTAACAACAGTTTCCCTTTTCCCCCCAACAGCACTAACTGCATTTACCTCAACAGTATTAACCTTTTGATATGAAAATTTTGTTCTAAGTGCTGTTGTGTTAATAAAAGACCTTGAAAATGGTGAATGAGTTTTATAAAAAATAGTTGATGGTCTAACTCTATTCACAATAAGCTTAACAGTATTAACTTTCATAGCAGCATTAGTTGGTACTGCATGTCTGTTAAAATCATGCCTAGCAGTACTAACATTGTTAGTACCGCTAGCTCTAGCAGTATTAACTGGAATTTTGCCAGTTCTAGTTAGTACTGCTGTAGGAACAAATTGGTTTTTATGATTCACTCTTTGCACATTGTTCCAAATTGGTCTAATCTCCCTTTGACTAGACTTCATCCTCATGCTATTGTTTAACTCAGCTTGTTTAGCCATCCTCTTTTCATGGAAATCACAATCTCTAATTAGATGACTAAGACTACCACATACAAAACATGCTCTTGCAGTAAACCCATATCCCAACCCTTTCTTGTCAACTGTAGGATTTTTACTATGTGTGAATTGATTCTTAACAGTTTCCCTAGGAGTTTTTACTTGCTTATTAGTACTAGCAAAACTAGGTTGTTCCTGTTCTTTTGTAGGTTGAGACACATGTTCATCTTCACTATCTGATTCATACTCCTCAATGATAGGAGCATCAGAACCCAACATAGGTTGGTTTACTACTTTGGGTTCTTTACAGTTGGTTCAGGCAAAGATTCAGGGTTTCAATCATTACAATCTGTTTCAGTAATGTATCTAGTCACTGGTTTGGGTTTCAGATTCAACTTGTTTGAGATTGTTTTGGCCATATGTAAATTGATGGAGTAATCTATCTTCATCAGGTCCAGATGGCTGTTGTATTTCAATGTCATGGGTGGGGGGTACAACATGCTCATATTCTCTTTTCTTTTACTCCTGCTGTAAATAAACCATCATACAAATGTTGTTTTTTCTTAATCACTTTCTTATTCATAAATACACTTTGTATAACTTCATTTTCTTTAACTCTGAATATGGCATTCATATCTGTGATCCCCATACCAAGCCCATATTTATCATTAACACACTGTGTGTATTGGGTATTTAGCAGTTTACCAAGATTTTTAGAAGAGTTATGCCATTTTTCTACTTTAGCTTTTAAATCTTCTTTTTCTTTTTGAGCTTCTGCCAATAGTTTCTTATGGTATGTAAGGACATCAGTTTTATCATCTAAGTCTATTTTCATAAACTTGTTCTTTTTCTCTGATTCTAAAGTTGACTTGTTGATGAGCAACTAAACTGTGCTTCAACTTTCTTTAGACCTGTGTATATGCCTTTATTTTTAGGCTTGCATCACTAAGTTGTTCTCTCTGAGCATCATACAGTTTTTAAGTTTAGCATAAGACTCTTTACATTCATTTGAACAGGAAGTTACATCTTGTCTGAGCCTGAGCAGGTTGCAGGCCATCAAAGCATATCTTCTTCTTCTTCTGAGTGTCTAGGTCCCTTCGCATTACAGCTTTTCCTCATAGATCACCAATGCGTTAAGTCCTCCTGCTTACCTGATCTTCTTCTCAATTATTTTTCTCCTTTTTTCCAGAGTTCCATGCATCTCTTCTCCTATTTTCTTGATTTCTTGGTATTCACTCTTTTAGCAGAGATGGCCTGTGTTATGGAATTTGTAGCACTGACTTTGGGTTTTATCTCCAAAACCAAACTGCGTTCCTTTTATCAATTTGTGTTTCTACCAGTCTTTTTGTAGAACTTTTTTCATTCTCATCAAAATTATGGCCACCTGCCTTTTCAAGTTCATTTCTTTAAGTAAAATTCTTCATCTGTTCCAAGTCCTCATGATCCAATTGTGAGGGCACTGGATTGATTGCAAGTAAGGAGTATGATGTAGTTTTGTTCATAGTGTGAGTTTTGACCAGAAAGTATTAGAAACTCTATAAGCGGTACTAACATCATTAGCACTGTGGTGTTCTCAGGAGACAAATGCCACATTTTTGTGACTTTTACATCTTTTCTCAAAGACTCTTAGGTTATTTATACAGATCATCAAAGCTGAGACTGTCTAATACTGGCTTGTCCTCATTGATTAAGGGATTCTTGAGACCAGGCAGAAGTAGAGATCTAAGGTATTTCTGATTTGCATCCTCAGTGGATACACCTGCCCATGAATCTTCTAATTACTCAGGAAGACTTTGAATCTGTCATACAACTTTTTGCTGTCCTTTGAGGTTTGATACAGAGAATCCTTCAAACTGTTGCTTTAAGATATACTTATGCATCTTCTTTGATTCGTCATTTCCACCAAATCTAGATTTGATGGCATTCCTCACATCTCTTGCATCAGTCATTTTTATGAAATTTAGCAAGATGGATTTCTGTTAAGCTATAAAGCAAAGTGGTCCTAGCTTTGTTCTTTCTCTTTCTCTGGCTAGATTCTTCGGTAGTACTTGGTGAAGAACTTGATTTGACCTTGTGTAATGTGTGGTGATTGATATCAGGTCCATTTCTATATTGTTATAACTTCTAAGATAGGAAGTTGTATGGGCTAATTAATGTCCATTTTCATGGATCTTATCTTATTATCCCTTCTTAAGAATTGGACAGTGTGCATGGTTGATAACTGTGTGAGGAGTTTGTTGTGTTGGTGTTTGTGATGATGGTGGTGGTGGTGGTGGTGGTGGTTGAGAAGTTTTTATGTGAACCAGACATGTGTGTGTTTTGCAAGTAGATTTATAACTGGTTTCTGTTCTTCTTACTAGAGTTTCTCACAGGCTCTGATAACACTTGTCGATGTCCTAAAACTGAAACAGATCTTTTACAGCTGCTAGGGTGATAACCAATTGTACAATACAGATTGGCTTTATTTTGAAACACTTACTATTGGAATACTAATTGTATATGGCGGAAATCTACACTATAGTACTAAGGAAGAACATGAGAAAAAACTAAACTTTGATTTTCTATTAATATGTTAAAGTGAGTTACAGATTACTAACTATGAGATTTGATTGTGTGAGATGAGTTGTTCATTGTATATTTCTTCTAATGCCGTAAGGTTCCTTTTATAGATCCAAGGAAAACATCTAACAGATGTGTCACAAATGCTTAAAAGATATACTGAATCATTTCCTACGATATCACATTCATATCTCTTAAACGTTACTAACTTTTTTCTACTAACGGTTCGAAACGATCTGATCAGTACTTTTCAATTTGTACATGTCTGTATAACTATAACTATCGGATAACTAGTATTATCTCTTAGCGGTACTAAGGCATAGAATGATTTTTGCCTATCACGTCGGTTTGTGGGGCTTGTGGTCCTCCAGGGTTTATCTCTTGTAAATCTCTATATATGTGAGGAATAATACAAATCATACTACGGGGTTTTTTTCAGCTAACATGTTGGTGTATCGGAGCGGGTCTAGCCTCAAACAAAGGTGGCTTATGTTGAGCCGCCTCTTTTATGTCACCCCGTCAAACCCAATCCATCTTGATTATCAAACCCTTTTTTTTTCTTTGAGAGAATACTTTGAATTATTCTCCGTTCTAGGGATACTTTGAATTATCCTGTAATTTGTGTTGGTGAGAATACTTTGAATTATTCTTCATTATATGGATACTTTAAATTATCCCGTAATTTGTGTTGGTGAGAATACTTCGAATTATTCTCCGTTATAGGGATACTTTGAATTATCCCGTAATTTGTGTTGCTTTCTGCTTTTGAAAAATGCCGATGAAGATTTGTCTCTGCTGTGTCGAAGATCTTCATATAGAGCAAAAAATAATAATTATTTATTGTTTAATGTTTATTTAGCTTTTTCATCTATCCGAGCTTTCAGAGATCGAGTTCGATGACTCGGATTGCGGGGGTAAGTATTAGAGAATAATGTAGGTCAAAAAGTAATTATGTTTGTCAAAGTTATTTATGTTAGTCAAAGTAATTGGCCCAGCATAGGTTGTCGGGGTTGTGGTCTCTAGGGTTTCTCTCTTGTAATCTCTATATATTGTGATGAATAATACAAATCATCCTACGGGGTTTTCTATCATCTAACATCTTTTACAAAACTATTTCCAAACATGAGTTGATCCTCTCATGTTCAAATGAACATGAGAGGTAATGTTGTGTTTTATGAGATTGTACGCATTTGGAATTTAAATAATCAAATGTACAATCCATAAAACACGACATTACATCTGTGTCATTTAAACATGAGAGGTCCTTATATCTTATGAGTATAAAACGGTGTTTTAGTAGATGAAAACAAAATGAAACCACCCGGTCAAAATGGATCATCATGATGTATTTTACATATAGGATAATTTACATTTTACCCCTTTGTTTGTTGAATAATGTTTATTTACCACCATTTGGGACGTAATGATTTGCTTTACATATTTCAAAAAAAATAAAAATTCAGGTATTTAAACCAAAAATTGCATTTACACTAAATTTTTGGTAAGCTAAAATTTCAAGTTATGTAAAACATATATCTAGCACTTTAATTTTAAAACTTATGTAAACATTTTAATAACAGATTATTTTTGTGTAAGATGAGGATCAATGTAGATCCAATATTTTAAAAGAGTAGTATGGATCAATCATAGCCATCCATTTTTTATTTATATAAAGAAAACACACTTTCCATTTCTCTTTTTTAAAATTATAACATATCTTGCAAACGGTAACGACAAAAAATACACCCATCGGACGAGAATTATATCATCGTTTCTATAAAAGGGTCATTTTGATTATGATCTTTCGAAGAACTTTTTTTTGATTTTTTTTCAGTCACGTCTGAAAAAAATCACATATGCATTTACCCGCCCGCTAGTTTACAGACCCATAACCCGTCGCTAGACCGAAAACCCACCGAAACCTATCGGTATTTACGAAATTAAGCCAATCGGGAATTTACGAAAATACCCTTTGCTCTATGTGTCAAATTACGAAAACTTCCACATTTAAAAAAAATTATTAACAAAAATACCCCTCCCCAGAACGGTTGTTTAGGAGACAGTTTAATTTTTTTGTTTTTTCTAATGTGCGAATTAGTACTATTTAACAAATTACACACACTGTCCCCTAACGGCTATTTAAGTAAACGGACCGTTACGTAACGACCACATTAGTTTTACTTATTTATTTTTACAATTACGAAAATAGTCCTTGAGATCGTTCGTTACTTAACGGACCGTTAACTTTTTTTTTTTTTGAATTTACATATGTTAGCCCTTTGGGTTATCCGTCCAGTTCGCCATAATAACACTCAATTTTCGTTAGGGGAACAGATTCGGACAATCACACGGACCCACTTCAACCAACCCAAAATTGACGCCCACTAATCTTCCCGTCATCGGATGCGCGGACATACCACCTCGTTATATAAAATTGGTGATAACTCATATATAGTAAGTGTGGATGCTAAAGTTATATAATTTAAGTTCGGATTTGAAGCTCCACGAACTATTATTTTATCTTATAATTTTCGGGCTAGTTGACATGTCTTATTTGTTTTTTACGTACGGCATTTCTATTCGGACAATATTCAAGATACCAAACATATTTTTCCACTTATTCTGTATTGCATCATATCCAAGATGGAAGAACACGATGAAGCTTTCAAACTACTCTCGTCTCTTTTAAATAAGTCTTTTTAATTTTCTTATACACGAACACAAACGACACTTTTGGTCACAATGTTCATCCCTCGATCCATAATTCCTTATTCTTATTTTATTTACGTGTTTCATTATCACACACTCACTATTTTACAATATTCCTTTGCGTCCTTCAATTCTTTATGTTATTGGCGGGTGGGCATTCTTTAGATGTATCAGCACGTACTAGATATACGAAAATAGCGATGAGCTAGAGTAAAAAAACAGAGCACAAAACAGAGTTTAAATGGATATTAAGAATACAATGTGACCATAATATGTTAATATTCTTACATTGGCCGAAACTCGAGGCCTTCTACAATCAGGCCAGACATTGTTTCTTCATAACTTATAAATTTCAAATTCACAGGAACACAATCATTTTCAACATCATCACTTGAGTTAAACTGCCACACATTAACCTCCATCCATTCCATCGTCCCTGTTTGTTTTGAATCCCGAGTGATACCTTGTATATTCCATGGCTTGGGATGTTAATTAAATAACTTCAGCTTTCTTTGTTTTCTAGGTGAGTAAATCAAGTACTTTCATGGACAAGATGAGCCCATGACAATTTTCAGAATTGAATACTAGGAAAACATGATATTCTGTATCTCATGCCAACATGTGACTATTAATCATGCAATTGATACTGAATGCTTGCTGTGGTAAAAGCTCAATCACCTCGTGAAATCTGCATCAAGTATTTCAAGTGATTACATACTTCTTAGTCGTGTGGAATTGTGTAATTTTATATTTCACGACGTCCATGGGGGGTATGTGAAGGTGCCAGTCAAAATTTAAATGAAGTCAGTCAAAATGCAAACCTGGACTCAGTGATGGTTTAATGAATTGAATATAGGACTTATCCCAACTATATGATTGTACTTTATGGATCTTGTCATTAAGTAAATCATAAAATAGTTATCCTCAGACTTGAGATACCAGGAAACTGTCATGGATCTAGTGCATTTCTGTGAAGCAATTTAACGCTACACGTAACTGGTAGTTATACGGATTGTTTTCAGAAGTGTTGCAAAATTCATAAGTTTTGCTTGTAGTCAATAAGGGATTTGTTTCCTTCAAATTCGTTTTGAAGTTTAATACAGCTGGGCCCCTCGTGGGATTGGTAAGATGTATGTGTGGCCACACCCAAGATTTTCTAGAATACGTTTAGAAGATTTGGTAATCTTGCTCAATCAGATAAAACGAGAAACAGAATCAGTTAATTAAGGAATGACTAAGATCCATATCCTTATTAACATTGTATTAGAAACAAAAGGATAATAATAATGATGAATCATTAAAAGGTTTTGTCCAGGAGACCTTACTCGAGTCGTACTAGAGGCATCGGCGTGTAACTAGACGCTAACCGATGTGATCACACTATTAAAATATGTCCAAGTGGGAGCTGTTAGTTTATGGACGATAAATTAATAGTCGTGTGTTAGGATCGAACTCGAGACCACGGGATTGCACACAATACGTAAAGAGTTAACGAATTAATAATTATATTAAATGTAATATATTTATTAAATACACGAAAACGTTTAACGGTCGTTAAGTATTTAACGGTAAATGACTAACGAATAAAGGGAAGGACTAACTTTGTAAAAGGAAGTCGAGAAGGTTCCGGAACACCCCATGAGGGTGGTATTGGGCCGGTTATAGGCAAGAGGGGAAAAGGAAAAGATTTTGTTTCCTTTTCCTAATAGAACTTGACTTTAGCTCTATGTTGGGTTAGCCTATATAAACAAAGAAATTAAGGGATCAAAGGATGGAGAGAGAAGTTTTGTACACACAAAAGATCCTTAAATTTTTCTTTGTTTTCCTTTGTTGATCGATCGGGCAATATCATCCCCAAGGGATTCTTGTTCGATCGATTTTAAACCTAGAAACGTTTTCTTATTTTCAAACTAGTCTTTTGGTTAACTTGTTTCTAAAACGTGTGTACAAAAACGTGGTTTAATCTCACTATAGATTAAATCTTGGATCGATTAACAAAACTTGGTAAGGGGTTAATCAATAGATCCACATAAACCCTAATTAGGGTTAGATCAAGAACAAAGAAAACAAGAACGATTCTTGTGCTCGCGAGAATCCAAAGGTATGTAACCCGACCCGGTTAATTATATGCATGTTAATTATATGATTTGTTATCGCTTCCGCTATTACGTGCTTTGATGATTTATTTAGATTATAATTGTTATGCATGCTAAATTTCAACAGTGGCATCACGAGCCGTTTTAACATGTTAATAATTACCGAAACCTAAAATCTATAACAAATATTGTATTGTTGTTAATTACATGTGTTTAGGGTTTATAAAAATTAGGGTTTTACCCTAAATCGACCAAGTTGGTCGATTTTTTTTAATGAATTTTTTTTGAAACCCTAATTTACATGTTAGATTTTAAAAGGTTTATTGCATGATTAATTGTTATGTCATGTTTATGGTTACGATCCTTGATGTTCTTTAATTAATTGTTAAGTGAATTTTGTGGATCCATGACGAACATGCATGTTTTTCATGGATCATATATGAAGTAATTGTTACGTGTATTATTTTATGTTGCCATTAATTTTAGTACGATAAATCTTGAATTGGGGAAGACCTCAATATTAATAATAAATTAAGTTTGTGCTATGTGGTATATTTTAATTATGGCTTACGGAATCGTTGACTCGATACATGTGGTTCACTTCTAATAAAAGTGAGAGCCATGATTAAATATATGCATAATAAAACCTAGATTTTATTATTAGGGTTTATTGTATAAAAAGAATGCATGTGGCTACATGTTTTTTTTAACGCATATAATTTGTTATTATGTATTTACCGCTTTAGTCGTTTTATTTTTTTATTAGATTACTTGTTTTGGTTTATATAATTGATGCGAATTGTTGTAAACAAAAAGAGTAATTTTTTTTTGAATAAAAAAATAATATGGACTAAATCTATATAAGAATTATGAATTGTTTTGAAGAGTTAAATTTACAATAGTTTAATTGATTGGTAATTTTCGTGCTAAATAGTTAGATAGGCTCATCCAAATTTACAAACTGTGTGGGAAGTTTAACGCGTCGCTGGTCGAACCCGACTAAAGAAGGAGGTCAAACTTCAGCGCTGACCGAATTCTCGGCTTGCGTGTGCGTCAAATTGGAGTTACCTACGATTATTTAAAAGTACAAAATTACTTTAAGGTTGATTTGCCTCAATTCCACATCCGAAACACTAAGTCGAAAGACTTATGCAAAAGTACGTTGTGGACGATAATTATGGGTACTTCTTTAATTGGTTCAACCAATGCCTCAACCAAAACTTTATTTATTTAATCTTGACCTAAAAGTTAATAAAAAGTTTTATTAAACATATGCTATGAAGTTGTATGCATGCCTCTCCATACATAATTTTGATTCCACACATCAAAATATTAATACCCTCAAAACTTAAGTCGAATGCCATCTAATTGACAAACACTTGAAGTTGCAATTTATGTCATGTGAGAACTTGGACTAAATTGTAATGGACAGAAAACCTTCATGATTGAGTAAGACCTCACATGGACAAGTTTGACGTTTTTTAGATTAGACGACTTAATTGAGTTATTTAGTGAGACCTAGAAACTCAAGGCATTAAGATGGGATGAAACATGTTTACAATGCAACTAGTTTTTGGCAATGTAAATCCCATAAAGATCTAGAAATTGAAAATTGTTTGTCAATTAATTGTTCGACAAATTACCATGTTGAATAAATTCATTACTAGCAGATCAACTGATGTGATGGGTTTATGTCAATATGGGTTCTAGTTTTCAAGAAAATTCTATGGTTATATGAATATTACCTGGGTATTTTATTTTCTTGAAAAATGTATTATCGAAAATACTAATAATATGAACTTTTTCTGTAGAAATGGCTCAACCCGAAAATAACAACACTTTAAGTTCTGCGTTCAAGACTTTCTTTGAGCGAGAAAAACTGACTGGCGACAATTTCAATGATTGGTACCGTTCACTAAGAATTGTCTTGAGAGTGGCGGGTACCTATGACTATTTGTATAAGCCTTGTCCTGATGAACCCCCTGAGAATGCTGCTGAGAATGTTAAAGCTGCATGGAAAGCTGAATACAAGATACATTCTGATGTGGCTTGTTTAATGCTTGGAAAAATGTCACCTGCTCTACAAAGGCAGTTTGAACTATATTTTCCGCAAGCCATGCTTAATGAACTCAGAAAAATGTTTGAAAAGCCTCAAGCTGTAGAGATCTACGATTTGGTGGATACCCTACACAGCTGCAAACAAGCCCCAGGAAAATCCGTAAGTGCTCATGTGTTGGAAATGAAAGGTTACATGGACCAACTACAAGCTCTTGGGAAACCCTATGACAATGATATGGCTATTAACTTAATAAACAGGTCCCTTAACAAGGATTTTGGTGATTTTGTTAGAAACTTCAATATGCATTGCGTGGGGAAGACAGTGAGTGATCTACACGCATTGCTCATTGACTATGAAAAGGGTTTAAAAGACAAGGCCCCTACACCTCAGGTACTTGCTATTCAAAAGGGTAGGGTAAATAAGCCAAAACCGCAAGCGAACAAAAAGGGTAAAGGCAAAGGCAAAGCTGATAAGAATAAGCAAGTTGTGGCTTATCAACCAAAACCTAAGAAAACCCTCCTCAGAAGAAGGAAAATCCAAAGAAGGATCAAGCTTGTCACCACTGCAACGTAGTTGGTCACTGGAAGAGGAACTGCCCTCTTTACCTCGAAGAGTTGCGCACAAATAAGAACAAGAAAACATTGGTACGGGAGACACTTTACAAAACTAAAAATCGATAAGTATGTTTGTTTTATTCCTTTTTGTGCTTGACTCGTTCTACACAAAACTAAAAACGTTGGTACGGGAGACACTTTACAAGCACCAGTGCTTTGAAATAGTTAAAGTTGTACATTTAAAAATAAAAGTCGTACATTTGCGTTTTTATTGACCTGTATCTATAAAAGGTACTCCCTTCATCCCAAATTAATTGTCCCCCGACAAAAAACACAGTTTAAGAAAACATAATCATTACTGTATTTTATCTCTTACTTTTTTGCAGAATGACAGTTTTACCTTTATGGAATTAATTAAAGCTTTGAATAAAGTTTGTAATTTCTAGTATCATTAGGGGCAATATGGTAAACTTGCTACATTACTCACAACTATATTTGAAAAGGGACAATAATTTTAGGACAACCCAAAATGGAAAGAGGGACTATTAATTGAGACGGAAGGAGTACCAAAGACGGAGAGTAAGTATACTTTGGAATTGACCATACATTAGAAAGTATACTAATTATCATTACAAAAACGACACCAACATGTGTCGTTTTGTACTTGGGCTCAATTAAGCCCGGTGGGCTCCCAGTTTGGGCCGACCATTTTTTTTTTGTAAGTAGTTAATATAAAAAAAAATTGCTCGGCACAAAATAGGAAAAAAAATACAAATTGATTTAATCAGAAAAAAAAGTACTCGCGACATGAGGCCCAACACATAAGTTTTTTTTTTTAAGTAGGCAATATAAAAAAAATTGCTCGGCACAAAATAGAATACCCGCGACATGAGGCCAACACATAAGGTTTTTTTTTTAAGTAGGCAATATAAAAAAATTGCTCGACACAAAATAGAATTTTTTTTTACAAAAGTACTGATTTATTCAGACAAAAATATACCCGCGACATGAGGCTCAACACATAAGCCTATATAAAAAAAACAAACTATTAAACATGAGACCAAAAAAATCAACCCAATATAAAAAAAATTACTCGGCACAAAATAGATTTTTTTTTACAAAAGTACTGATTTAATCAGATCAAAAAAATACCCGTGACATGAGGCCCAACACATAAGCCCATATAAAAAAAACTATTAAACATGAGGCCCAGCCAAAACGCACGGTCTATTTTGCTTAATTAAAAAACCAGAAAATAAAATTTAAAAAAAAACCTAAAAAAAATAATTGTCTACATCAATTTAAAAAAAAAAGGCCAGCCGCGACAAATTTTAGTTGCTTTTAAAAATGGGCTACTTTTAGCCCATGTAACCCAGGTCAGATTGATGAGCCATGTAAATTGGAGATATTTATTTACTTATATTCAAAACTCATTGAAACGACGACGTATTTGTCGTCTGTGCTACAGTGCATAGCCTCATTGGGCTCTAAATTTGGGCCGACCCATTAATAAGAAAAAAAATTACAAAAGGATTGATTTATTCAGATAAAAAAATACCCGCGACATGTGGCCCAACACATAAGCCATATAAAAAAAACAAACTATTAAACATGAGACCGAAAAAAATAAACCCGCACAAATAAAAAATAGAAAAAAATAAAAATAAAATTTTAACGCAAAAATAAACCCGCACTATTAAACATGAAACCAAAAAAATAAACCCGCACAAAATACAATAAAAAAAATGCCGTGCAATAACGCGTGATTCTCATTTAAAGCACACGTAATCCCATAAAATTATATTACAAAGAAAAAACCCCGTATAGCAAAAAAAAGAAACCTTTAAACATGAGCCCAACATATAAGCCCATCTAAGAAAAAAAACAAACTATTAAACATGAGGCCGAAAAAATAAACCCGCACAAAATAAAAAAATAAAAAATAATAATGCCCCGCAACAACGCGCAAAAAATTAGTACTCATTTATTCAGATAAAAAAATACCCGCGACATGAGGCCCAACACATAAGCCTATATAAAAAAACAAACTATTAAATATGACCGAAAAAATAAACCTGCACAAATAAAAAATAGAAAAAAATAAAAATAAAATTTTAACGCAAAAATAAACCCGCACTATTAAACATGAGACCGAAAAAATAAACCCGCACAAAATACAATAAAAAAATGTCGTGCAGTAACGCGCGATTATCATTTAAAGCACACGTAATCCAATAAAATTATATTAAAAAAAACTCCGTATAACAAAAAAAAAACCTTTAAACATGAGCCCAACACATACCCAGTTTGGGCCGGCCCTTTTTTTTTTTTTTTTTTAAGTAGTTAATATAAAAAAAATTGTTCGGCACAAAATAGGAAAAAAAATACAAATTGATTTATTCAGATAAAAAAATACCCGCGACATGAGGC
>BQNB010158625.1:0-15010 GCA_026074375.1 Tanacetum coccineum
GACTAAAATACCATCTATAATCATACTAAAAATGAAGAAAAAAATAGAACGTAAGCTATCCTAACTGATAACAAAAAGTACCAATTTACAACTACGTTTTTAAACTTTTAAGGACTCAATGCATTGGTTTTAGTTCACTTAAATTGGTTTTTGTTGACTTTTCCCACTAAGCCACGTTTTATTACCAAAATTTGAGGAAGCCACAATGCAAAATAAACATTTAAATCCTTAAACCCAACAAAATCGCTAATTTAGCCATATATTTTAAGGGGGCCAAGACCCCTTCCTACCCTTTATATCCTTCACCAGTGCTCATAGGTCATGTTTCATCGTATAAACTCATTCACTATACTACATTGATTGAATAAGAATGGTGGTGGCAGTCGAGGTGGTGGTAACGTTGGTGGAAGTGGTGAAAAAGATTGAAGAATATGTGTTTGGGTTAAAGTATGAAAGTAGGTGTGTGTCTGTGTGTATTTAATGTTGATGTTAGGGTGCTTAGACATGAAATTATGAGAAGACGAAAAAACCCTTACAACTAACGAGTTTTTTAAACGAGCGTTACAATTTTGGATTGTGAGAGCGTGAAAAACGTGATGTTGGGAACTACACGTGTGTAAGGGGGTGTTTGGCTAAGCTTATGAGTTGGGCTTAGGCTTATGTTATATAAGCGGCTTATGACTTATATATCGTAAGCTTATAAGCCCACATTGAGTGTTTGAATTAGCTTATATTTAGTAAGTTTATAACTTCAAATGTTTGGTTTATTTTAAAGTGGTAAATGACTATAAAAGACATGGGTTAAAAAATATTAATGTTAGATTAAGTATAATTGATGGTAAATTTGTAATTTATAATGTAACATGTTATATAAGCCCAATCCACTTAAAAAGGCATACTTTTGTGGCTTATCAAAACCCCCTTATATAAGCTCAAAAGCCCACTCATATAAGCTTAGTCAAACACTTAGTTTGGGCTTATATGATATATATAAGCTAATAAGCTCATAAGCCCATCATATAAGCTTAGCCAAACACCCCCTGACAAAACACATATGCACACTCTATGGGATTCATAACCAAATACAGATGCATACTGCCATTAACAACAAATTAAAATACTGTCAATAGATGAATTAAATACCATACATCTATTTTCTAGACTAAACTTATATCTACGAACAAATAACTATAATACAAATTAAATAATACTTACAATCAAGCAAATCAAAAAAACCCTTGAAATTAATTATGCCACACATTTCACAAAGAAAAAACCCCACTCTATTAGAATAGTATATCTTTGAATACGAGATAACGCATTGTTGAACCAGATCATGAGGTCCTCCCATGTGTAAATCAAATATATTTTTTTCTTTGACAAAGTTGGAAACGTCAATTTAAGAACAAAGTTCAAATTTAAATATTTTTTATAAAGAAAAACTCTAGTACTTTCTTTACTTATGAAACCAAGTTGAATTGGAATAACTTACAAATCTGTAGATACCGGATTAGGAAAAAGACATCAATTTACAAATCGTTAAAATCAACAAACAAAGGTATTAGTACTGGATTCTTCAACAGTCGTTTATAATATAATTTTTTTGGTTTCATAATAGTCCTTAAAGGAATTGTAATCTTGAGTTAATGAATGAGGAGGTCAAGAATTTTATAACCTTTTAGTTCTAGGAGGGTATTCAAGGAAGACCCCTCGGCTTCCCCTTTTCTTCGAACTTGTCTTCTTTCGTGTTGGTGTTTTTAAAATAAACTAGACACCCAAAAACCTTTAGAAAATCATAATCCGGCTTTTCATCCCAAATTAACTCAAAAAGAGTTTTGTTTTTAATTACCTTGGATGGGAGGCGAATAATCACATGCGCCGCGGTTAAAATACATTCTCCCCAAAACCTCTTAGGACGATTTGCACCGATCCTTAAGGCGCGAGTAGTTTCGAGTAGGTGCCTATGTTTCCTCTCAACAACACCATTTTGTTGAGGGGTATGGGGACATGTGGTTTCTAACAAGATTCCCTTTTCGTTGTAAAATTCAAGCATGTCGTTGGATGTGAATTCCCCACCATTATCACATCTGACCCTTTTGATTTGTTTCTCAAATTGTACCTCAATCATTTTGTGAAAAATTTTAAGACATTGGCTTGCCTCACTTTTGTGCTTAAGAAGAAATAGCCATACCGCTCTACTAAAATCATCAACTATTGTAAGAAAATAGTTGGCTTTTGTATATGACGACACTCGATAACCTCCCCAAATATCACAATGAATTAATTCAAACGGAGCACTAGTTTTAATAAAACTGGAAGGAAAAGGTAATCTAGTATGTTTTGCCTTAGCACAAGAATCACAAAAATCACCCAAATCATTAATACTAGTTTTGAGAAAATCCACTTTAACAAGCTTTCCTTTTGAAGCATGTCCAAGTCTTCTGTGCCACGTCTCAACGGTGGTAGCCATGGCCTTTCTTCCATGAATTATCTTCATTCGGTACAGTCCTCCTCGGCATCTCCCCGCACCAATCAAGTTCCTCTTCTGTAGTCCCCGCATGATACAAAAATCAGGAAAAAATGATATGGAGCATTGAAGGTCGTGACAAAGACGACTAACAAAAAGAAGATTGCATTTGAAATCTGGAACATAAAGAACTCCATTCACTTTTGTTCCCCTGGAAGAACGTAGTCCCCTTTCCCTTTAACTGGGATGGAATCCCCATTGGGAATAATGACAGGAGCCTCGAAGTGTGTGGCTTTCTTGTTAACAAGAATGTTGGATAAATAAGTAATGTATTCGGTGCAACCCGAATCAAATATCCACTCACCTTCTTCCTCTTCTTTATGGGCCATATTAGCAACTGGTCTTGTACCCTTGCTATTACCTGCTCCAGAAAAGTGCTTCAAAAAATATTGGTAGTCTTCGTTTGTCAAACCTGGAATAGGACTCGTCTCTGTCTCGACTCACGCGGCCTTCCCTTTTGTCTTTTCTCCTTTCTTTCCGGGCCACCATTCTGGATATCCGATCAGTTTGAATCAATCCTCACGCTTATAACCATCTTTGTTGCATTCAGTGCAGTGTTCAATCCCTTCTTTCACAGCCTTGGTTCCACTTCTTTCTTTGTTCGAACCTAGAGGACCATTCCGCCTTTGAAACGCCTTGAATGCAGCGGATTCATGTGGATTTATATTTTCATTCGAGACGGCTCTTTGCCTCTCATCCTCAGCAACCATATGATACGCTGTTCCGAGCGAAGGAACCGGTTTTGTTGCCAAAATTTAGGTTTTAATGACTGTGAATTCGGCATCCAACCCCATCAAAAATTCATAAAGGCGTTCCTTTTCTTGATGTTCATTGATCTTCTTTCCAAGATCACATACACACTTGTTACAAGAACATCGAGGGAAGGGATATATGGACTGAGCTTCATCCCATATGGACCGTAACTAGGTAAAATATGTTGATACGGAAGCGCACCTTGTCGAGTAGAAGCAATCTTTTGTTTTAATTCGTACGCCCTAGGAGCACTTTCCTTCCCAAAACGTTCATTTAGATCTGACCATATCTCTGATTCCGTACCTGCATATTTGACGTTGTTTCGTATGTTCTTCTCCATAGCGGTTGTCAACCAACCCTTTATCATAGCATCAACTCGCATCCACGGCATGTAGTCCTTGGAAGTTTTTTCGGGTTTCTTGATTGTCCCATCAACAAACTCTATTTTGTTTTGGCAAACAAAAAGTTTGTCATCTCTTGGCCGCAATCAGCGAAGTTGTTGTCAGTAAGAATCCTGTTCACATGTAGTTGTTTGGGTTAGTCAGATGGATGAAGATAATAAGGTGAGTCGTATGTGATCCCACCGCTAGAACCTTCTCCATCTTTGTTTTTGATTTGATCGTCGTCTCCTGCCATCCTTCTGGATCAAGATCGAGATGGTAGTCGAATATCACTTGTAGATTACGAATATGTGAGCCTATTGGGGGCACACACGTTAATACACGAAGAATATATTTTATACTTCACAAGATTAAAACCGAGGGACTAAATTGGACAAAACCCGGACCCGAAGGATGCCATATAGTGGCCGGATATCCTAGGGGTGTAGAGAAGGGTTTTCGAGTCCAATTAGGAAACAAGGAGGATATTATTTTTAGATAATGATTATGTTTCCTAAGTATATCATGAATAGGATTCAAGGCTATATATATACCCTTGAAATCAACTCATAATACACGATTCTAAAAATCCTCAAAACCCCAAAATTAGTTTTCGGTCTTGTTTTCCTTTTCCACCGAGTTCAACATATACCCTTCCAAGGGTTCTTTGGTTTTCGGTTATTATTCATCACCTTAAATCAATTAAATCTTCAAAGTTTTATTTGATCACTTGTTCCTTCCTAGCTCGACATTGCAAGTGTTAAACACAAGGAGTTTGTGGTGTTCTGGTCGAAGGTTAAAGCCCCAAAAGGGTTTCGGGTTTGTTGATTTCGGTTCTTGGAAATTCGGTGGTGATTAGGGTTTAAAACCCTAATTCGGTTCTTGGTTTTTCGGTTACTAATTCAAGAGTTTGCTTGGTAATCGGGTTATAATACAAGGTATTGGATTTGTGAAGTTAAGCCTAGCAAGCTTAATGTATTCGGTTGACGTGATTGTGTGAGCAACCGTAGAGGCGATTGTGTTAGTCGCTTTATTCTTTTTCTTGATCAATTGGCTAAGAGGTACGCGTTTCTATTTACTTCTTATTATGTGTTAACCATATGCTATTACTAGATCCATCCGCTACGTACTCGTAAGCTAATGGTTACCTAGATTGTTAAATCCCAACAGTGGCATCACGAGCCAACTCGTTTTAGTTCTATGGGTTACACGTTTTTGTTTTAATTATACGCCTAGTTTACATGCCTATTATTAAAACATATGCTATGATCTGCTGTGCGTTTGATATTTTATTTATGTTTTACTAGAAAAATATGACAATAATATTTAGATTCTTGCCATAAGATAAATAAAATATGTAGATATTGATCTTGAAAACTATTAAAAGTTAACATAGGTTAAAAAAGGAAAATTAAAATTGTTAATTTAGCTTGAATGATTCCTTTTTTATTATTGTCTATTCCGGCTATAAGACCCACTCAATCACAATTTGTGGTGTATGGGACGATCTAGATACTTTAGCAGAAAACCTAGTGAGGGTCTTATGGTTCTTTATTTGGGGAAGACTCGCGAGAGAACTTGGATTTTTATATGTTTACTAGTACACTTAATGTCATCTTTTGTATTATGAATCTCAGTATGCATGATTATTTAATGTCTAATTGTTTACGCGCCTAATCAAATATGCCATATGTCTAAAAAGATGATGTTTATGTAGTCTATTAATTTTTACACGCCTAATGCATGCTCATAGTGACCAACCATTTGTTTCGTGGAAAACTGTTTTTGTGAAAAATTAATAAGACGTTAAACTAATGAAACTAGTTTTTCTTGATTTAAAAACTGGACGCTATGGACTCATGGGAAGTATGGCTCATCCACTAGAACAAACTTTAAGAGAAGTTTAAGGCGGGTTGTTTTTACGTAATTCCCTAAAGAAATAAGGTTTTTAATATGCTTCGCGCTGACCTGTTTCTCCGCTTCTTTGTGCGTTCGATTGGAGTTACCGTGAACCATGGCATGTCACTACAGTGTCATTACTAAAGGTTTTTAAAATTAGTGATACAAAGTTGTTTTGCATGCTTCTTTGTACACGCTTTTAACACATTTATGTGCATACCCCTTTGAAAATTTTAAGTCTATGCCATCCAACTGTAGAACACGTGCAATTGGTTTGAGTCTCTTTGTCAGACCCTGGACCCCTACCAACCCATGGTGAATTTCGCCTACTGGTCAGACCTTTGACGATTTTTACACGTTCTCGTTTGGTCGACTTAATTCGAGTCTCTTGGTCAGACCCTGGACCCGAGGCATAAGATGATACTAAACATGCTCTTAACATTATTACTTGATTACTAATGTTTTGACAAGTATCATAAATCTAAGAGTTGCATTAATTGCAATTAACGCTCGTCGCTTACCTCTTGCCCTACTTGTTTTCTCACTGGTCAGACCTCTGGTTAACAAGTAGGAGGTCAAGTTGGATCTTAGTCTTAATTAGTAAATTAATTGGGTAGTTAATTCTATTAAGAATTTAATTATCGAAAATACTAAATTGAACTTTCTATGTTCTGTTTAATTGTGTTTTGCAACATAATTCGTAAACGAAAGTTTGTTTTTCTTCAAAAGACAAACAGTCTCTTTTCCTAGTAAGAAGAGTGAGACATTACTTCTATCTATACTCATTGGTTGACAAGAATAAGATAGGATTATAATTGAAAATTATCAATTACATTAAACTCATTTCTCATTGTCTTTCATTACCCTTCTTTTCGGCTTTGAAATAATTAAAAGATAAAATATTTTGAGTAACTAGAGAACATTTTGTCTATAGCTACCAAAATATATGACATCTTGCACTTGTCACGATGTATGAGTTTAAACCGCAATGAGCAAAGAAATTACTAGCATATCCGCTGGGTATTTTTCTTAGACTCATTTTATTCCTTAAGGTGCTAAATACCCTTGTGGCTATGCAGACGATATAGGAGGAATTGCATGCTTAATATTCAAGTTAAATGAGAGCATGAATGGCTAGTCCCTCATCTACACAAGTAGAATTTCATATTCTCTGCTCAATACCTAAGTACATTGCTACTTGTAGGCATTAAAAGAGAATAGGAAAGTATATAAATTGCTATTTGATTTCTACTGGTGATATAACACTTGCAATGTTGACAAATCCAGTGGGAGTTTTGCATTTTATATTACTGAAATGACATTCTTGTAATGGTGTCAAATTCAGTGGGAGCTACAAGATTTATTTCCTTAGTAGTCGCCCATATTATTTCTAGCTTGCTATGAAATAATTCATTACTTTCCGAAAAATGAACAAACACATGTTTAAGTAAGATTGCATTTTTATTCTATATGATAACAAGTTCCATATCTGAGTTTGCTTTCTGAAATGTTATCTATAGAATAATAATCCACAATTCCTTATTAAACATTATAGTTTGAAATCTGCTTGTAATATCTATGACACTATCATATTGTTTATACTTTCGAGCGCCTGTCGTATTGTATTAAATAATGTTGTCCCGTACACAAGTGGGAGAAATCTTAAGTGTGTGCAAGGAACAACATACAACAATATGATTATTGGTTTCTTTTGACCGCAAGGTAAGAAAGCAAATCAATCTACTAGGACTTAAACACGAAAGATGTTTGTTGCCCTATTACATTAAAAGTCAAAGATATAATATAAAACTACTTCATCTAATTGACTACATGATTTAGTCAATATAATCATAGTTAATGATAATTATCATGATTTTGAAGTATGACATTAACTTGAAATTACTATTGAACTCAAGAGTTTGCGTTCATGATTACTTTAGTTAGTATAATTATGTTTACTTGCTAAGACATAATTATAAAGTTCTTGAATTTAATCAATGACTTATAACATAAAGTATGTAGTTTAATTGTTATGTCTTCTTGTTAACACATAAACATAATGTCCTTGAATTATTCGGAGACTTGTAACGTATAACTTGACATGTTTGGAATACATGTTCTGTTTTCTTAAAACACATGAACATAGAGTTATGTACTATTCAAAGATATATACGTTATAGCATGCATTTGGTTTTAAAATACTTTGTATTCAATTTGGCTTGACCCAATTGGTGAGTATTTGATCCAAAGAGAATTAAGTTATCTAAGGAATTCTGATGGAGTCTCACAATTCCAATATTCATAAAATATTCATAGAATACCACATTATTATGGTATGTCTAATGTGTTGAAACAAACTATATTCATATTGTTTGATTTCTAATAACTTTAATTACTCTACCTCCAAAATCGACCAAGGTTAAAAATTTGCGTGTTTCATGATACACTCAATATAGTTTCAAAACCTAGAATGTATTCAAGGACATTATATGTGGCTTGGTGAAATCCCATTATGTTTTTTTTTCTTTTGATTAAAGTCATGAATTGTGTTAATATCTTAGAAGCATATTATTAACAAGCTAGATATGAGACTGTATAAAATGCATTTTGTTGATCCAATTAAAGAACAATTTATTGTTGCTTAAATACTTAGTTTTTAGAGAAAGTGTATCTTCTTACAAAAGTAAGTGTAAGAGTATCTATAAATCTGAAGGATATTCAAGAACAAAATACTAACCATCCGATTTCACTTGTTGATGTGTGTGATTATTAGATAAAAGACTCGTCCACCCATGCATTTTACTGTTCAAATATGCTCGAGTTTAATAGGTAAACGTGATGATTTTCGGATTGAAAACCCGGGTACTATTACAAGGTGTATAGTAAGAACTATAAATACCTCTTCAACTTTGGAAGAGGTAAATATAAGCTAGTCCATTTAGCTCTTGTTCATAGGAAAACATTATTTTCTCTCTCTAGATATTCTCTATTCATGTGTTTCTCTCTCTAGAACTAGCCCAATCACAAGAATCATCACTCCGTGTTATGAAGTTAAAACGATCCCTACAATTTGTACCAGTGCCTTGTTGGATTCGTGATTGATTATTATGGTTAAATTAGCTAAATTTCGTGGCTTATTGTGTTAGAAAGCACACGGCTTCAAAAAGATTATTCGTGCTTACTTTGTTGGTTAATCTTGTGGTTATTCATGCTATAAATGCTAAGGAAGAAGTATTGTTGCTATTACAAGTGATTCTCAAGCCTCAAGATCGAAAACAAAGCTTATAAGGTTCGAATTATTTTTGTGTTCTTCGTGGAGAGTTGCTTCATATTGGAAGATTCACAAAGATATACGAGTTAAGGTGTGTTTAATCGTCATATACACACTTAATATTGTATGTTGTAGCTTAGTTTCGTGGCTAGAAAGATCATATGGCTTGATTTTGCTTAATTCGTCCAAGTGTTCTTCGTAGAGGTTTGCTTATTTTATTATTGTTCTTCACGGCGGATGTTGACAAGTAGGACAAGATCCGGCAAATTTAGGAAAATATGGTCAAGGCGAGTTGCAAAAGTTCAAAGGCTGAGTTGCTTATTTTTAATAATTATATTCGCGGCGGTTTATTTAAATTTGGTGGCGAGTTGTAGTCCGCAGCGGGTTACATGGATATGCGTGTGGCCGAATAAAAAATTAGACGGCGAGTTGCCAAACATAGCGGCGGTTTGAGTTAATTCTTGGCGGCGAGTTGATAAACCTAGGCGGCGAGTTGAGATTTACACGGCGAGTTACTTTTTAAATTAGACGGCGAGTTGCTAGACACGGCGGTTTGAGTGGAAAGAATTAAGCAGCGGTTTGCTTAATATTTTATTGCCGGCGGTTTGTTCAAAAACAATAGCCAGCGGTTTGATTATTTTAAAGCCGGCGAGTTACTAAGTTAAGCGGCGGTTTGCTTGATTGAGGTGGCAGCGGTTTGATTAAAATACAGGAGGCGGTTTGATTAAAAAAAAGTATCCAGACGACACCCCTTTTAGCGACACTTTTTGGCGGAAAAATTAAGTAATTTGTAATCTTTTTTCTATAGCCTTTTTAACTTATTTTTACATCAAATTCAAATTTTGGTAATAGGGTAAAAATTTATTCGGTCGACACCTTTTTAGCGACACTTTTTGGCGGGAAAAATTAAGTAAAATATAATTTTTTCTTTAGCCTTTTTAGCTTATTTTTACACCAAATTTAGATTTTGGTAATAGGGTAAAAAAAATCATAATCCAACTGCGCCAAATTCCAAACAAATCATCAAACCATAAACCAAATCCAAAACCATCAGCAAGGACTTAAACTGCATTAATCAAACAACAAACCTACCTTAACATCAAACGATTATTCATTCACGGTTTTTCTAGTGATTTTGTAAAATCCCGTTAAACTTTTATCGGTTTAAATCTTAGACTTGTAAAATCCCGTGAACGTTAATTGCATTCATAACCATTACATCAAGATGTCTAATATGTCAGAAGATATCCAGTATGCCGGTTCCGATACACGCCCACCAATGCTTGATAGAACAGACTTTGAATCATGGCAACAACGGATTCGTCTGTATTGTCTGGGAAAAGATAATGGAGAGAATATAATGAAATCAATTACTGAAGGTCCATTTCAAATGGGAACAATGAGAGATACCCTTACTGAAGGAGGTGAGGGTGCACTTCATCTAGGTCCAGAACGTGCTAGAGTCTTTGCCGACCTTTCAGCTGAACAAAAGGACAGGTATAAAGCTGACATTCGTGCTACGAATATCTTACTTCAAGGTATACCAAAAGACATCTACACACTCATCAACCACTTTACTGATGCCAAAGACATTTGGGACAATGTGAAGATGATTCTGGAAGGCTCTGAGTTAACAAAGGATGACCGAGAATCTCAATTATACGATGAATTTGAACACTTCTGCCAAATCAAAGGAGAAACCATTCATGTATACTATGTCAGGTTTACAAAGCTCATTAATGACATGAGAAACATCAAGATGACCATGTCCAGAATGCAGCTTAACTCTAAATTTGTGAACAACATGTTACCTGAATGGAGCAGATTCATAACTGAAGTAAAACTCAACAGAGGTTTGAAAGAGTCTAACTTTGATCAGTTGTATGCTTACTTGAAGCAACATGAGGTGCATGCTAATGAGAACAGAATGATGATGGAAAGGTTCATTCAACCAACTAATGATCCTTTGGCACTAGTGTCTAATGCCTCAGTTCAGAAGTATCCAACACAATCATCTGAGTCTCCACAATCCTCAAATCAACCATCAATTGCTGATAACTTTCAACTGGACACAGGAAGCACGTCAACTGATAACTTGATCGAAAGCCTAACCAACACACTTGCCCTCCTCAATCAATCATTCAAAGCACATCTTCCTCAAATGAACAATCAACTCAGAACTTCCTCAAACGCAAGGAACAATGCTACAGTTCAAGACGGCAGAGTTGTTGTTCAGGATGTTCGAGGTAGATACAATGCGAATAATCAAGGAAGACCATTTCAGAGGAACAATGCAAGAGGAAATGTTGTAGCTGGGAATGCTAGAGGTCAGACAGAGGTGGCAATGTGAATCCTGATCAAGCTAAACCCATTAAGTGCTACAACTGTAATGGAACTTGGGCACATGGTCACGAGAATTGTCCTCGACCCAAAGCGACTTGGTTTTAGATACTTCAAGGACAAGATGCTACTTTATGTAAGCCAAGGAGAATGGTTGCCAGTACTGGATGAAGACAGTTGTTGTGCTTCTTGTAGGGTGATAAAGGTACCCAACTTTGATGATGATGAGGATGATACCGATACGAGAAATATTTGCACTCAATGTGGATCATATTTTGAGCTGATCAATGCAGATGCATTCGACATGATGTTGATGAGGCTCCCACCCACAGGACCATGTTCATGGTAAATCTTTCATCTGAAGATCCAATTACGATGAACCGGGGCCATCATAGACCTCGAATATCCATTTGAGGTACAAGATCATGATACCTTTGTAGATCATTATGGATGAGTATCATGAAGTACACGAGATGCAAAGCGATGTACAACACAACTCCGTTGTTGACTTTGATGCTGACTATACGAGTGATTTGTAATATTATTCCGTATGATCAGTATGTGGAAGACAACGAAGAACAGTGTTGTCCAAAAGTAATGTGTATCTTCTGTACAGAAACGATGCCATTGATATTCAATTCTCGATGGAAAAATGCATGAAGAGGGTTGTACATAGTAGGTTAGCAATAAGCAGGTTAAAGTAGTTATGACACATGAATTCTGGAACTTGCGCGCTATTAGAACTGGTCGGCGAGTGTATGAACCACGGGCTAAGTTTGAATTACTGATAGAGACAAAAGATTTGATGAAAAAATCGAGAATATTTTCTCCTGACCAGAAAAAAAAATTTGAAAGAAACTTCTTATAAAATATCGGAACTTCATCTGCACAATTGCAACTTCGTTCTATCTTAACATCATAAGATAGTCAGGGAAGAAGCGATCATTTTGAAAAGAGGATCTTTAAACAAAAAGAGACAAATTCCTTTAAAGAGTTTTTAGACATTAAGAGGCTAAAAAGAAAAGGGTGAAGATAGATTTATACAAACAAAGTTCAATCTGTACAAACGGTTTCACAATGATTTGTAAACCAAAATCGTTTTATGATGAAAAGAAAAAGGTGGTAGCGATAGGCTACAAAAATCCTCTTATGTCTCACCCGTTCAAAGAAAGTTCAACACAGCTCCTTCTACTAATGGTCATGTATTAGTCATGTCCAATCATGCACGTCCTGTTATGCATGACTCAGAGGACACTCGTGATATGGCTGAGATAACTAGGAAAAGAATGATGGAGAAAATGCAAAGCCCTCTATGTATGGAAAATAAAGTTAGGATTGCCCCCCCCCCCTGATACTTGAAAGAGAACCTTCTTGCAAACATTTATCTCCACAAAGAAATTGACCCAAAAATATTTTGGTCCATAGATGAAAATGACAAGGGAAAAGGCTGAGGGACCTTAGTTCCAAAATTTCACTTTCATTTTTTTTTTAGCATTGACAGTGTATCCACCCCAATACTCCTGGTAGCTTACGTCCCAGAGTTTTCTAACTAAAAGTCAAGTGAAGATTAATCTTTATGTACTCCTCACAAACTTTTTAAGGAATTTTGAAATAGAAACTTGTAAAAGAGAATCACCTCCTAACAGGTGTTACAGAAAGGGAAAAGAGTGCCGCACCCCATGCTCCACGGTTTTCGTTACAATCATCGTTTTTTTTTTTTTTTTGTGTTTTTTTTGTTTTGGGAAACCCAGGACTCGCACGTTTTTGGAACTCCACCGTTCGTTTTTTTTTTTTTTTTTTTTTTTTTTTTAGCAAAACAAAAAGTTGTTACCTTACTGAAGTTATTCCATATTTTCAATAACTCTGTAAAGAACACTTTGCAGGAGTTCAACGGCCTCTTTAAAGAAGTTAAAGTAATGGAAGAAATTTTTGATCAAATAAATGACGAAGTGGACCAAAATACTGTAGACAAGCAATGTACTAAAATTGTAAAGAAAACCTTCTCATTGAAAATGAGAATCTGATTGCTAATTGTTTGTCGAATTTCAACTGTTGTATGGATGTGGAAAAATCACGTTGTCTAGATCTTGAAGTGAGATGTCTAAAGTTCTTAATTGAGTCCAAAGCATATTTTCAAAACTTGATAAGAAATACCTAAATTTGCAATTAAAGTAAATCAACATCTTCGAGAAGTTTTGATAATAACAAATCAAAAAACATCACATGAAGCTCCTGATTTTAACTCATTCTTTAGGATCAAGAATCTCGGAACATCAGATTCAAGGAAAAACGACAACGTGATTAGTGATTGAACAGTTCTTTGTCTCTAATGTGAATGACCCCGGAAGTTGTTGAGGCCTTATAATGTACATGTCACTGATTTCTTCTTTGAACAAAATGAACGTTTAAGAGCGAAAATAGAAAAGGTTAAGCAGCATTACAAGGAAATGTTTGAGTCTATTAAGATCACGCGCACTAGCACTAATGAAAAGACATCTTCCTTGTTGACACAGATTGAGGATCTTAAGGCTCAGTTAGAAGGCAATTTGAAAGTTGCCACTAGTGACTCTGTCAAACCAAAAGTTCTTGCGCCTGGCATGTATGCCATTGATGTTAAACCCATCCCGCATCCCCTTAAGAACAATAGGAGTGCTCATTTAACCTATATCAACCATCTTAAGGAGAGTGTAGAAACAGTTAGGGAGATTGTAGAGGAAGCTAGAGTAGTTAAACCACTGGATAATGCACTTAACTATGCTTGTCAATACACTAAGCTATCTCAGGAATTGCTAGAATATGTGATTGGCACTTGCCCAAAAAGTTTCAATGAAAGAGATAACAAGGCTCCCTCTACCCCTGTAACTAGGAAAAAGCAAGTAACTTTTAATGATAAACCAGGAACTTCATTTAGTAACACACAGAAACACGAAGTGCACCAGAAAGTTTAACAGACTAATGTCCTTGTGATCCATTCTATAGGAGTAAACACTTCCACTGAAGCAAGCGGATCAAAGCCTAGAAGCAATACAAAGAAAAATAGGATCCTGCCTGCTAAGACTGAGAATAAGAAGAAAGTAGAAGACCACCCTTGGACAAAAGTGAATCGGGTTGATTCTAGCATTAGCTCTAAGCGTGTTGTAATTAATTCAAATTCTAAATTTGTGTGCAAAACATGTAACAAATCTTTAAACTCTGCAAGTCATGAAATATGCGTTGTTAATATGAATTGTGTGTTGTTAATTCTTGAATTCTGTGATGCTACCTCCTACTGTTAAATATTGTCTTGAATAAAGGGAAGCAGGTTCTGGAAACCAAAAAGGCAAACAAATGTCTGATAATAGTTTGAACAAGACCAAGCAGGTTTGGAAAGCAACGGGCAAACTATTTGCTAATGTTGGTTATCAATGGAGATCCACAGGAAAGAAAGTCGCCTTAGGAAAACTTAATTGTGGTTATCAATGGAGACCCACAGGAAAGAAATTTTCCTTAGGCGAACTGTGCCCTTTAACTAAGCTTTCGGTGCAATGTTCTATCATAACTGCTAACCACCAGGACCCCAACAAAAATTAGGGAACTGAAATTCCAAACTCTCTACACTCGACTGTTTTTAAATGCAGGTCGTACAGGTCATCCTTTGGTATTTGGACTCAGGCTGTTCAAAACATATAACGAGGAATCATTCAAAGCTCAAGAACTTTGTGGAAAAGTTCATCGGGTCAGTCAGATTCGGGAATGATCACTTCGGAGCTATCATGGGTTATGGAGTGATAAGTGCTTAATTACACATATCTTTTACCTCTAAAAACGAGCTTAAATGACCAAAAACAGACAAAAACTGCC
>BQNB010158626.1:0-15010 GCA_026074375.1 Tanacetum coccineum
TGTTGTTATTGCTTACTACTGCTCGAATTTGTGACAAATTAGCAACAGATCAGTGACACTTAAAGTGTCACAAAAAGCCATGGGAGGAAGGAGTAATCTGATCTGTGACAGTGTAGTGACAGATATTGTGTTGCTACAGGCTATGAGAGGAAGGAGAATGCTAATTAGTGACGGATTCGTGACAGCTTTGTGACACTAAGAAGCATCGTCTAGATACTTAAAAAAAAGTATCCTTAAACAGTGGTTATAAGCAGGTCATGGTGGTTTTATGGTTATTGGATCAGACCATAGCTGATTGAACGTGAATATCATATTTGATTTGGTATGTTTCTGTGCTTGGATTGAAGAAGAAAAAGCAGCAGGTTTGTATACGTTTGGGATATTGATGGCAACATGATGACAGGTTTGTATGCGTATTCATAACTTCTGATATTGATGGGGAATGAAATCGGTTTTGATATAAAATTCCTAGTCTTTAGGGATTGTGTTTGGTTCCCATAACAAGTTCATGTATGATTGGATATGGATGCGAGTTTATTGCTGCTTCATGATTATATGATATGTTTTATTCGTGGATTGATACTATTGTTTTGAAAGCCCATTAAAAGCTACTGATGTGTTTGGATATGGAGCATATAGTTACTACTGGTTTGAAAGTATATATGGTTAATACTGCCAGATGAAACAGGAAGAAACCCTAAAAATCCTAATTTTCAAGAAATTGAGGTGGTTGAAAGTTTTATGGGGTTTTGAAGATTTAGTGCTATAATGATGCTTATAATCGTCCTCTCTACCTGTTTGGGTATGCAATACGATTGATAAGCTTTGTTACTATTCGATTTGGGTTTTATGTATACTGTTTGCCCATGTTTTGTGCTGTTCGAAAATTGTTAATGCTACCTGCTTTGATCGATCATGGTTAATACTGTTTGAGTAGGTTAGTACTGTTCGCACAAGGAAGCAGTTTCAACTGCTAGTATTGTCCGAGAAGCAGTTAATACTGCCAGTTGTGTCCGATATCGAATAATGAAGGATTTTTGTTCTCGGCTATCAGAAGATCTCGGACAGAAGGGTGCACACACAGATCTGAAGCTATTTTGGTTTTTGGTTCTTAACTGAATTAAAGGCTCGTATTTATTGAAGAAGTGGTTACGAAGATTATTATTTATCGCTTATTTGATGATGAAGTGGAATTATTTTGGTTTGTGTTCTTATCATATCTCAAATGGCTGGCTACATTTGAAGATAACTTGTTCGTGCTTTCATGGTTTTATTGATAAAGACTTGATTAATCTAGTTTTTACCTGATGTAAGGAGATACATTGTAGTACTCACAGGTATTTACTATCACTTAAAGGAGTTACGTTGTTGTGCTCAGTGTCTCATAGAAGATGAGGATTTATCAAGAGATCGAGGTCTACTCATAAAACGAAGAAGAAGATTATGAGTTCTTATCATATTATAGTGCAAGACATAAGATACAAGTTTGGGATATTCTACTTCTACATCATGTTCGTTATACTTAATTTTTCTTCATCAGTAATCATTACATAGAGCCTACAAAATTCGAGATTCAAGAGATGGTTAACATACTTTTCAGGGGAAGCTTATCGTTAACATGTTTAACCATCTACATGCACCACTTGAGGGGAAGTGTTTCATTACTACTGCTGATCTTTATTACTACTGCTAGTTTATATTTCTACTGCTCAGATTCATTTTTCTTAATTGTGCGTCATGGAGGGCAATTTGAGTATTGGAAGGCTGGATTAGTAGTTGTGGTATATGATTTGTAGCTGTTATGATCCAAGTTGCATATCTATAGAAGATCCCTATTGGATGATTACAAAAAGGGGAAGAAGATTATAGGTTTATTGATTTGCAGCTTATTATGTGTGGTGTCATGTTTAAAGAGATCATAAGTCAAGGAGAAGCATTGAAGATTGTTTCATTCATGGAGATTGTTTTGTAATATCAAATAGGGGAAGATTGTTGGGTTTATTGATTTGATGATTACAAAACTACATGTGCTTAAATGAAGAAGAATGACACAACAAGGGCTTAATATGATCACTTTGGTATTCTACATATGGAAGAATTAAATGCTGGAAGATGAAAAGTCAAATGTTTAATTTTCATATAATTAAATGTTTAGTTTCCTTGTATAATTAGATGTCTTTTATGAGCATTTAATTAATCTTTTATGAGCATTTAATTAGATGGTCAAAGCATTTAATTAGCTTCCTTTGTAAGCCTTGTAACCTCTATTATATAAAGAGGGGCATAGACATAGGTTTAGGTGTGCCAAAAAGTGTGTGTGCACCAAAGGTGTAAAACGTGTTGTGTGTGTGGGTTTACACGTCCCACAAGAGATAGATGCTAGCATGGTGGTGTAGCCCCAAGATCATTAGTTTGATCCTGTTGATGTAACCGTCTTACCATTGATCAGGTAAGATTGGGGCTTGTAGTAGTCATTATAGTTAGAGATGATGATGAAAAACCTTGTATTAATAACAATGATTCAATGTTTGAATATTCCGCCTTTGTTATTAATTTATCCTAGATAAGGTCTAAACAAAACTGAGATTAATCGAATTCTCACCATGTGGTATCAGAGCTTGTGAGGACTCTGACCTTGAAGAACTGCTAATCATCGAAATCTTTCTAAACTCATAAAAGGATGTCTGAAACAGAACCTATCCTCCCACCTCGTCCGTTTAATGCACTCTGAACCCTATATCAAGATAGGTGATATGACCTATGGTCATGAAGTGCGACAGTATATCGCTATCCTGGTCACATACTATGTGGACATATCATAATGAAACCAAACCACAACTGTTCCTGCATTTCACTCAGTGGTCTGCACCAAATCTTCACTTGCTGCAAAACGCAAGAGAAACAATGAGAAAGCCCTTAATATATTGCTTTTGCATACCTGATAGACATCTTCTCTCTGTTTTCATGTTGCTGTTGATGAAGTCTTTATGAAAAGCCATAAAAAGCAAGATTGGAGGAAACGAAGCATCAAAGAAGATGCAAAAGAATCTGTTGAAACAACAATTTGAGACATTTACCATTGGATCTAGGGAAGAACTAGATTCAGCATATGAAAGGTTTCAGCATATTCTTAGCATGCTTGAATTACATGATGCTACGGTGTCCATTGAAGATGCAAATTTGAAGTTTCTAAGAAGCCTTCCATCTTTTTCAATTCTTTTTTTTTGTGTGGCATGTTAGTGGCTACCATGATTCGGGGACAACCTGGATTAGACGAGTTAGACTTTGATGACCTCTACAACAACTTAAAGGTGTATGAGCATGAATTGAAGGGTGTTTCAAATTCAAACTCTCAAAACATTGCTTTTCTGTCCACAGAAGTCAAGGGCAGTACTTTGAAACAAAGTACTGCTGAACCAGCACATATCCCAAAAGGATATACTCAAGCTATCTCGAGCAAGGTGCCAACTGCTCCCAACTGTGCTTCTTACTCAGATTGAAAATATATGTTCCTTCTTTGCTCAACAAGCATCTATGCCCACAACTCATGATGATGAAGATCTGCTGCAAATTGATGAAGATGCTATGGAAGAAATTGACATTCGATGGCAAGTGGCTATGATAACAGCAAGGATAAGGAAGTTTATGAGGAAGACAGGAAGATCCATTGACCTCAAGCCAAAGAATGGGATTACTTTTGATAAGTCAAAAATTGAATGCTTTAATTGTCAAAAGTTAGGTCATTTTGCTAGAGAGTGTAGATTTGCTAAATACAGGAAAAAACAGAGCAAAATTGGTCGTAATGAAAGTGGATTGTGGCATATTGAAGATTCAACTCAAAAAGCCTTGTTGGCACAGACAACAATGAAGACATTGACTGGACCAAGGAATTTGATGCTGAACCAGTGACATATGCTATGATGGCACTGACTGAAGTTGAACAAGATGATTGGAGCATAGAGTTTGATGCAGAGCACATGCACTTTGGACAAGATGGACTTGATGATTTTGACTGGAGCAACAAAGCTGATGATGCACCAGTATCTCTAGCTTTGATGGCTACAAACTCAGAGGTACCTTACTGTTCCAAATGTAGTAAGTCTTATAAAAAGTTGCTTGAAAGCTATCAAACTGAAAGAGATAATTTTCAAAGAGCTAGGGATAACAATTAGGTTACAAATGAGCTTAGAGTCATTAGAGGTCATGCTTAAAACACATGAAAAGAATGAATATGCATGGGGTGATAAGTATGAACAAATGGAATATGACTTAAAGATAAGAGATTTGAAACTGGAAGAAAAACAAAAGGAATTAGATCAAGCCTTAAAAGAACGAGATGATTTCAAAGTAAAACTTGAAAAATGGTCAAATGCTTCAGTACTTCAAAACGAAGTCCTAAACAAACAAAGATATGTGTCTGATAAGTCATGTATAGGGTTTGGGATTGAGTAGCAAATAGTATGGGAAAGAAATCTCATCTGGGGATGAAAACTTTGACTGATTCTAGTATGACAAATTTCTAAAGTGAAAAGGCTTACAATGCAGTACCTCCAACCTACAGTACAATATATTTCCACCTGGGCAAATGTCTCCTTTAAAGGGACTAGATGAGATAGCATTAGGAATAAAGTTGTTGATCAAGGAAAACAAAATCTAGTCAATTCAGCAATTGATTGAAATAAAGTCATAATTGGATGATTTCGGGTGATAGTGATGATGAAGAGACTGATGTTTCAGGGAAAGTCAAAAGGAACATGCTTTTAACTCAAGAATTGTTGAAAATCTTTTGAAAAACAGGTCACAAACAGTCAAAAACAGTGTTGGTCAAGAATCTAGGACAAAGGATTGGGGAACAAAAGGGGAGTAAATTATGTTTTGTATGTTACCGTCCTAATCCATCTTATTAAGGACTGCAATCTACATGAAAGGAACCTTACAACACCCAAACTCATAAACCTAAGGGAACACTGGGTTCAAGGGAAAACAAGGACCGTTTGGAAAAACATTCCAAAGGAGTGAATCATAGAAATTTCTCAGAAAAACTCTTGGTTACTCACCATAGGAGATCCTTTATTCCATCCGCAGTACTTACAAGGACGGAGTTGATAAGTATGCTAGACCAACAATAACACAAAACAGTACTTAAAAAGTACGGCTAATGGGTGAATTATCAAGGTGACTGCTAGATCTAGAGGTTACCACAGGCAGTACTTTCACGAAGTACTGTTGGAAGTTATTATCCAATGGATTGGATAATAGAAGACCTAGAATCTAAGTTATCACTCCATTCATCAAGGGCTTATACCACAAGGACTCCTTATAAGACCACAAAGACCAGAAAATTGTTCTTTAAATCTATCTGGGTAAAGAAAGGAAGTACTGTTGGATCCCAAGCAGTACTTCCACAAACTGTCAAAAAGAGTGCAATGATAAATCCAAAACAAACATGGAAACCAAAAGGGAACTATCTAGATTCTGTGAACAGGGGTAATGGATCTTACACACTCAAGCAATTTGTTTTTTTTTTCGAGTATGTAATCCATTAGGGTATCAAGTCAGTTATGACTTGGTTCCCTTATAGAGTCTAATGCTTTGAAATTGTTTGTACAGGCAAATCCAGAAGAAGATCTTCATGGACTAGGCTATCATTGACAGAGGATGCTCTGGAATGTATGACAAGAGGACAGGACACGTTGTTGTTTAAAAGAGTTCAAAAGGTGGTTATGTGGCTTTTGGAAATGACTCTAAAGGTGGAAGAATCTCAGGAAAAAGGAACCATTAAGACATCATGCTTAGACTTTGAGAAAGTTAGCTATGTGGAGGAGCTCAAGTTAATCTTTATCTGTTTCTCAAATCTTGATAAGAAGCACAATGTTCTCTTCACAGATAAAGAATGTCTTATCCTATCTCCAAAGTTCAAGTTTGTTGATGAAGATTTGGTAATTCTTAGAGCTCCTAGAAAGAATGATGTATACAGCTTGGATCTAAAGAATATTATTCCCTCTGGTGGAATCACTTGTTTGGTTGCAAAGGCAACAGAGGATGAAGCTGTCCTATGGCACAGAAGACTGGGGCATGTCAACTTATAATTATCACACAAGGTTGTTAAAGGCAATCTGGTTAGGGGTTTACCCCTTTCAAAGACATTAAAGCTTGATCACTTTCTTGTGTGGCATGTGAAGGGTAAACCAGCACAGGGCACTTGCAAGTAGATTTGAGGAAAAGACTGTCAGAGAACCTCTTGATTGCTTCACATGGACTTTTTGGACCCTGTTTCGTAGAGAGTTTTAAACAAGGAAAAGTACTGCTTGGTGGTCACTGTTGACTTGCCAGCAAATTAGTCTTGGTGTTTTCGTGGCATTCAAGGATGAAACATATGATATGATTCATGATTTGATGTGGTTTGGAAAACAGGCTAATGAAATAAAGTTGAAGACCATAGGTGTGATCATGAACAGAGTTCAAGAATCAAACTTATGAATGGAGTTTTTGTGCCAAGAAAGGAAATCAAGAGAGATTATAGCATTGCAGGACTCCACAGCAAAATGGTGTGTGCGAAGATAGAATAGGGAATCTTATTGATAGCTGCTAGAAACGATGTTAGCAGTCTCTTCTACCTATTCATTTTGGGTGAAGCAGTCAATACTGCTGTTATGTGCTTAATTAGAGTTTTGGTGACCTAAAACCATCAAATGAAGACTCCTTATGAAATTTTGACTGGGAAGTTCTCCTAACATCAGTTTAATGAGACCTTTTGGATGCTCTCGGACTTATACTTTAATACTCTAGATCATTGGGTTAGTTTGATGGCAAGTCAGAAGAAGGATATCTGTTGGGATACTCTACTAAACAGTCAAAGGTTTTAGTGTCTTTAACAGGGTCAAAGAAAGGTTCAAGACTGTTGCATGTAAACCTTTCTAGAATCAGGTGAATCAATAGGAAAAGGTCTGATTGGATGTTTGATCTTGACCTTTTAACTCCATCCATGAATTTACATTTCCTGTAAGGAATGTAAACTATGCTGATTCAAAAGAACAAGGAATTATCTTGTGATGATGATGATGATTTAGATGACCAGAATCATTGTTCATACAGCTCAGCTATACGAACGTACTGCTGCAAAAGAAAGTGTCATTGTCCTCTGTAGAACAAGTGTACATGAAGGCTTGTATGTTTGATGATCAAATACTCTCTTGCCAAAGTTTCATAATGATGATCAAAGGATTGCTTTTGTGTGGAAAGGAGAAGAATATCTGTGCAAAGGTGAAAAGACATTGTTGACAGTACTTTCACTCTAAGTACGGCTAATACACTCCTCAAAGTACTGGCAATACACTACTGATTTGATGTTGATTCTTCAAAAGATGGTATTTTCTTCTACAAACTCTTTTGATGTGAGAAGGCGGAGTCGATGACTACAAAACTTGGATCCTACCATTGATTGTTCCTCTACTCCCACACTTAGAATTCATAAGATCATCCTCAAAGTCTAATTTTGGCAAAAGTACTGTTGGGTTCATACAAGAAGAAAGCTTCAAGACAGTACTTCAATACCACATCAAGCACTTGCTGTCTTTCATATACTAAGAAAATAGAACTAACCACAAAGATCAGCATACATAGAGTGTTTGCTTGTTTCTTTTCTCGAGGAAACCCAAGAAAGTCTCTCAAGGCCTTAGCAGATGAAAGTTGGGTGAAGCGATGCAAGAAGAACTGCTTTCAATTCAAGCATACAAGAGGTATGGGTGTTATGTGACTACCAGAAGGAAAGTATGGGTGATTGGAACTAAATGGTTTTTAGAAACAGTGAGATGAACGGGGTACTATTATCAAGAACAAAAGCATGCCTAGTTGCACAAAGGGTACAGACAAGAAGAGGTGTGATTATGATGAAGTGTTTGTCCAGTTGCTAGATTGAGCAATCAGACTCTTTTTGGCATTTGCCTCTGTTCTTGGGCTTTACTGTATATCAGATGGATGTCAAAAGTGCATTTTTGTTTATGGCAAACATACAGGAAGAGGTATATGTCAAACAGCCTCCAGGTTTTGAAGTTCCTGCTCATCCAAACAGGTCTTCAGAGTTGTAAGGCACTTTATGGCCTGATCAAGCCCAAGAGCATGGTATGAAGGCTCTCACTTTTCTTTGAAGGCATGGATTTAGGAGAGGGGCTATTGATGAAACTCTGTTTTATTAAGAAGGATAGAAGAGATATCATGTTGGTACGGTATATGTTGATGATTCATCTTTGGGATCACCAAAGTCTTCTTGGTGAAGGATTTTGAAGTCTTATGCATAAGAATCAAGATGGTTCCATGGGGTGAATCTCTTTCTTTTTGGTCTTTCAAAGTCATGCAATTAATGGTGTATTTTTCTAAGTCAAGATCAAATATGTGAAAGACATTTCACAAGTTTGACTTTAGAACATTAAGCAGCATCTACTCCATTGAGCTCATTAATCTCTAGGAAAAGAAGAAGTAGGTGAAGTTGTTGATGTTACATCTTTAAAGGTCTATGTTCTGGTGTCTCATGTACTTACTGCTACAAGACCAGAACATAATGTTTGCTGTTTGTTCTGTGTGCAAGATTTCAAGTCACTCAAGTTTATCATCTTCATTGTGTCAAAAGGATTTTTAGGTATCTCAAACATCAACCTAATTTGGGTTTATGGTATCCTAAAGACTCTCCCTTTTCTTTTTAGAAGCTTTTTCGGTAGTGACTTGCCGGGACACCATGATAGAGATTCAACGTCAGGAGGATGTTAGTATCTTGGGAGAAGACTGTTCTTTGGCAATGCAAGAAACAAACAATTATGCTATCTCCATCTACAGAAGGAGAATATGTAGCAGCTGCAAGTTGTTGTGCTCAGGTTCTTTGGTTGCAAAACATCGACTTGATTATGGATTTATATTCATGAACACTGAATCCATATAGACAATGAGAGCACCATTTGCATTGTGAAAATCCCATGTTTTTCACTAAAAAAACCAGCATATTCAGTTTCTTCATCTCTTCATTCGAGATTGTTATGAGCCAAGGTATTATGTGGTCAAGGTTAATACTGATGAACAATGTAGCAGATTTACTCCAGGAATTTCGACTTGGCATGATCTCACTTTTTGGTGGTTAACAATTGGATGATGAACCCATAGCTATCTTTGAGGGGAGGATCACATATAAGTATTGGTGATCAAGTATAAATACTGTTTTGGGTTAGATTGGTATTGGATGCACTCTAGCTATCTTTGAGGGGAGGATTTGAATGATTTTCTGAGATTGTTGATATGAAGAGGAGTATGCAAGGTTTAAAGGGTTGTAGTTGCACCTTATTGAGTTAGACATCTTTTTGTGTTGAAAAGTACTGGAATCCAACTCAAAGTATGCTTGCCTTTAGAAGTTTGCTTAGAAACAAAATAGCTTCTAACGTTCGGTTCAACGGTCATCGTACGTTTTGCGCTAAAAACGTATTTACAACAGGTACTTCATAGTTAATCCAACACAACTATAAATACTCACTGTATTATTTTTTCCTCACTCTATCCTCCTTTTCTTTCATACTTTTTAAAGTATAACTCCGAAGCACATTAATTTCCCTTCAAATGGCAAAATTCGCACTGTAACAAGCACTACATGATTGGTGTGTGGAAAAGACGGCGCAGAATGCTGATTTTTATCCAATCGTCGACTTTCTCACTGGCTGCTCCATTAACTACTCTTTGTTGGTTGATCCTGATCTTATTGGTCATGGCTTCAACAATTTGGGCAATGCTATTCTCAAGTTGATCAATTGAGTCCTCACATCCGCGCCAAGGTAGCTGGCAAAGAAGATTTGATCTATGAAGCAACCATACGAGCTGACCTCCTCTTTGTTGTTGCAATGGAGTGATTGCTTTCCTAAAAGCAAGTCATTTGGGTAGTGCTCAGAGATATTGGCTACGAGGGTAACTTAGCACAAAAACTCACTTTTCTAAACCTTCTTTTTAGCCCACAGTGGTAGTATTGAGTTCAGTCTTACTTCCACTGTTTAAGTCCTAAGAGCCACTTCATGGGAACAATTCAGGTACAACATTGCCTCTGCTCTTGTCGGTCTTTGCCACAAACGAAAATTTAATTTCTTCCTTGATGATTCTAATGGGATGCTAGGCATATTTCAAATGGTACACCTTTTCTTTGTACTCCTAGGTTCGTTTAATTGTTTTGTACAAGCAGGTTAGTGGGAGTAGACAGACCTCAGGACTTTATACCCATCAGTTCAATTCCTTCAAGGTTTTTACCATTTTATGAGGAAGCATAACATAAGTTCTCATGTAGGATTACACCCTTGACTTCCATCTATGTTAGAAGTGTCACAAGCATTGCAGCGGAGGAAGAACATAGTTACTAGTTCTCCTTTAGGGCTGCTGTTCTGCAAGGGATGCTCAAGGCACTCCAACTCAAAGTGCTGCTCATTCTCAACGTACTGCTTCAGTACAAGGTGCTGCTTCCTTCCATGGTACTGCTAACTCTCAAGGAACTGCTGAAATACAAGGTACTGATGACTTCCAAGGTACGGCTGAACCTCATGATGCTGCTTCTATTCCTAAATCTCCCAATGATTATACTCCCACAGATGCGTCTCAAACATCTGGAGGAGATGAGGGACTTTTAGATGTATATGCTTTAAACAGGGAATTAGAGACTCAAGGATGGCAAACCCTTTCTCAAGCCAAAATTAATTACGTAAGCTCAAGACCAAACTCAAGCCACCTGTCAAAGGTGGTTTGCTCCCATTGGTCAAAACATCATGCTCTTTGGGTAGAGGTATCAAAACTGAAGAAGCAAAAGAGAGAAGAAAGAAGCATAAGAAGTAAGTGTCTTCAGATCAAAATGGGGAGGAATAGATGAAGGAACTTTGTATGAAGAGCAAATGTTCAAGAAGAAGGTACAGCACATCCTTTTCTTTGATTGATATGCTGATCAAGATGCTGCTGTTACTCCTGATTTTGGAAAGAAAAATTGATTGAGACGAGATGTAAAATATTGAGGAGTATAGAAGCTTCTAATGTAAGGAGTGAGACTACAAAAGAACTAGATTTGGAGACAACTCAAAGTACTGCTAGACAAGGTATATTACTCCAAGGACCCTAAACTTTGAAGCTTTGAAGCAGGTCCCTTCAAGACCACTTCGTCCAATTACGTTATGGACTCATGATTAACAACGTATTGCTACTGAAGTTCTTGTTTCTATTTCTAGACCAAGAAGGTTTGCAGTTTTGAGCAATTCCTCGGCGGGTCCCATTACAAAACTCAACCTCAACAGCCAACTCATGTACTGATCCTAAAGATAAAGGCAACAGGTGATACTGATTGATGAACATAAAAGACAGAATAATATTAACTTTCAGACATATCAGAGCCTTGGAAATACAAATGATGAGGAGGTTGCTTGAAAAGTTAATGCTGAATGGGATGCATAAGAAGAAAGAAAGAGGTTTGAAGAATTGAAGAAAACAAAGTCAAAGACTACTTTGAAGAAACCTACTTCTCTTGCTCAAGAAAGGAATCAAATGATGAGTTTCTTAAAAGGTCAAGGATACAAAAACTTGCAGAAACTTAAGTATCCACAGATGAAGGAATTGTATGACAAAGTTCAAGCATCTTATTAAAAGCTCCTTCAAAGGACTTTATTACAATGGTTTCAGAGAAAGAGAAAGGAGATGTTGAATGGAAAAGAAGATGCCAAAAAGGACTCTTAAGGAAAGGACAAAGCTACATTATCTGTAAGCACAGTCCATCAAAAGAAGCCTAAGTTAAGAAACAAACAATGATGAGCTCAGAAATTACATTAGGTTGTAGACTTTGAAAAAGAGTGTACACGATAAAGAGTCACTAGAAGGAATCTCCATGATTACAGAGCTCCAAGTTATTGATTCACCTGATGGAGAGTATCTTATCATTCACAGAGAGAATAATCATTTTAGGGCTTTTGATACTTTGTGGGAGATACTGCATGTCTTAGATAGACAGGATTTATATCACCTATATCGAGTTGTTGATGACTATTATGAGCACATTCCTCCAACCGGATTAGGTTTGATGCTTCTAGGTGATTCTAAACATATTTTTGGGAGACGGCTGAATCAAGTGATGATGACTTCTGGAAGGATCAAGAAGAATGGGAAATCATAAGATGGAGGTTTCATGAATCTTCAGGAGTGCATACGCTAGAGATAGAAGATGGCACTATGATTCATATGCTGGCTGAGAGAAGATATCCTCTATCAAGAGAGTTGATGATAAGGATGCTGGAACATGGAATGGAAGTTGAAGACGAAAGTGAGACAGCCATTACTTTGATACATCTGTTCATCTTATGGACAACTGCAAATGGTGACAATTCTTAAACAACTGGTATGATTTATCAAAATTTTCTTTTTATATATCTTATTTTGATAAAAAGATATTTAACCTGTGAACAGCAGTACTGTTCAAAGTATGATAGTGTAAAACAAACAGTACTGATGAATTGCGCATTTTTTACTGCTAGTTAAAAGTTGTTTTTGAAATATTGTTAAAGGATTATTTGAGTGTGCAAAAAGATTTAAGGGCACAGATAATGTGAGTGTCAAACTGTTTTATAGGATTGAGTGTTGTAACCACCAACAAAAAATGGTATTCAATTCTCCATGTCTTACAAACATAAGAACTTCGACTAGTCCAATTTCATACAGTTTTGGTAAAGGACATCTAAATATGTTGCTTATGGTTGGACAATTTACCAAAATTATATGGTGATCAATACACATAGTATTACAATGAATATTGGCTACTCCAAAGCCCAACGGCTTTTGGGTAAAGAGAACTCAAATCCGTTGATAGCTTTTATAGTTTGCTCAAAATTATATGTCCTCAACTCACAATGTTTTATTACTGAGAGTTGACTAAGTCCTGAGCAAACGGCTTCAGGTAAAGGATAATCAAATCCGTTTATGGTATGTAATGATTACAATAGTCATTTACTAGTACTCACACTATGATCATGGTTCTGAGTGTTGAAATGATTTTTAGTTCAATAGGGATTATTACCTTTTATAGGTCAAAGAAAATGGACAAAGCCCAAGAGAGAAATGGCGCTACTTGGTAATGGCTCATCAATATCCATTCATGTTGCTGAAAGACTGGTTTGTGAGATAGAACAATCTGTTTGAGGCAAAGACAAAGATTTTTGAAGAAATGTGTATGTTCAAGTTAAGAGGTTTCATTTCAAGATGCTCAAACAGATTGTGTACAAGATACTGCTCAAAGGATGAAGCTTAAAAAGATTCAAGGCAAGTACTGCTTTCAAGACAAAACAGACTGATGCTGAACAAAGAAGACCAACTATCAAGAAACTTGAAGTCAAGCAAGTAGAATTCAAGTTAGGGGAGGATTGTTGGGAAATACAAGTCAAAAGGTCAAAGTTCTGCCATGAAAAAGTCAAAGTACTGCTAAATGAAAAAGTCAAAGTACTGCTAAATGAAAAGCAGTCAAAGATCGAAGTACTGCCGTGGATATAGGAACTATAAAGTTTAAACGGTTGTTTTAGCATTTATCTTGTAACAGTTATTAGTGATAAGTATCAATTAGTGTTTATGATATACAAGGACTGTACATCTACTAGAGGTTATCCTTATGTTTATAAGGCTCTCTAGGTAGATATTAGAGGTTATAGAACAAACATAGAAAAACACGAAGTTAAGATTTATTAGTATTGTATTGCTACACCGGTTGGTTTGGAAATTGTACGGTCGGCTAATTCTAATACCATTTTTGTTTCGGTTAGGCCTGAGAGTTGAAGCTTTTTCCAAATGGATAAAGGCATAAGATTGATACTAGCACCTAAATCGGCAAGGGCTAAGTAACTATCGAACTCTGAAAAATCACATGGAATGAGAAATCGACCGGGGTCACCTAGCTTTTCTGGAAGCTTTTTTAGGACAACCGCACTACAATTTTCATTCAACGGCGTTTTGGTTAACTCAATTAACTTGTCTTTGTTATTTAACATCTTTTTGAACATCGGAGCAAACTTTGGCATATGAATGAGAGCATCCGCAAAACTAATCTCAAAATGAAGGTTTCGAAAGATTTCCATAAACTTTAAAGAAAGAATGTCATCTTTTTCACGAATCTTTTGTTTGTTGAGTCTCGATGGGTAAGGCAAATTAGGTTTGGCTTTGTTAGCAATGAAAGAAGGTTCTTCGATTGGTTCTTTATCTTTGGTTTGTTCTTGGACCAATGGAGGAGGTTGGATGTCTTCGGTGCTTGGTAGCTCCGTATCCTTTGTCACCCCACTTTCCTTTTCCACCACCGGCGGTGGAATCGGAGGTCCATCGTAAGAAACACTACTACGAGTCGTAATTGCCTTGGCTTCATTCCTTGGGTTTGGAATGGTATTGCTAGGTAAAGTACTTGAACTTGAAGCTTGGTTGGTATTGCCTAAATCATTAATCTTGGTGCAAAGGCTTGTTAACAAACTTGTAACATTTGTCATTTGATTTTGCAAACCTTGATTTTGATTTTGCACATTCTTCAATATCGCATCGTTTGCTTTGACGTAGCTTTCAAAATCCGTTTTCAAAACACCATTTGTTGGAGGTTGGTAAGGTAAAACTTGATTGGTTGGTGGAGCTTGATAAACTTGATTTTGGTTGTTTTGACGGTTTTGATTAAAATTTGTTCCACGGTTTTGGTTGAAATTAGAATTGGTTCCTTGGTATCGGTTTTGGTTTCCTTGGTTGCTTTGAACATTCGGTTGATTGAAACCCGGTGGTCTCATTTGACTTGCCAAATTGGAAGGTTGGTTTCTTTGGAGAAAATTGCCAACGGCTGCGGTTTGTTGAAATTGTTGGATGTTGTCATGAAAAACGGGAAAATCGTTTCCACCTCGAGTTAACGGACAATGGTTAAAATTGTGATTCGATCCACAAGTAACACATACTTCCTCAACTGCTTTGACGGGTGCAGGAGTAGTAACAACTAAAGCTTTCATTT